>APFE030905097.1:4542-80487 GCA_000404065.3 Pinus taeda
ATGGTCATGCTCCCAGCTCGACAACTGATGTAAGCATCTGCAGTAGCTAACCAAGGCCTTCCCAAAATGAGGGGGTATACTGTGAATTTTGCCTTTGGCTAAAGGACCAAGAAGTTTGTAGGGTACTCCTAAGAATCAACGTAGACCATGACATCTTCCACAATCCCTTCGGGGGTCATGGTGCAGTGGTCTGCTAATTTCAGTACTGTCGAGGACTTTCTTAGGGAACTCTGAAGGTTGAGTTTGAGCATAGTGTCCCTGGCCATCACATTAATGGCAGCCCCTAGATCAATCAGGGTGTGGGGGATTATGGTGCCATTGATGTGGACATCAACTACAAGACTCATAGGGTCCAGATATTTTGGATAGATTACTTGTCCCAACATTAGGTCGGACAGTTGTCCTAGGACATTGATAGTTGGGGCATCTCCCTTGCGCTTGCCTGGGTGCCTGAAACACTTCCCTTTGATCAATTTGTGGTAGATTGGTACATCTTTTATGGCCTGGAGAAGTGGTATTTTCACACATAACTATTTAAGCTCACCCAGAAGTTCAGTCTCTTCTGGGTTTGGTTGTGTGGTTCCAGTTAGTCTCTCAGAAAAGGGTGGAATGGCTTTGGGTTCACTTTCCTATTTCTCTTCCTCATCATCCTTAGGAGGAGGTTGGCTATCTTGAAGGACCTTCCTAGATCATAGGTTGATCTCCTATATCTCCACAGCATAGGTAGGGCACGTTGTCTCTCCAGTATATACCTGTTAGGACTGTTTGTTATTGGGGTTCAGGTTTGGTTAAGCAAACATCTGGGGTTGTCTCGGAGGAGCAGGAGGTAATGGTTGTGGTTGAGCAGGTGTTGGAAGAAATAAGTGGGAGGAGAGTTGTATTGGGGCCTCCACCCCTCTTGAGGTGCACTCCACTGAGGTTGTGACTGAACATGAGAATGAAACGAATGAGCTGTAGGTTGAGTATGGTATTGAGATGGGTATGACCAAGGAGAGGGTACAAACCAAAAAGGATGATCAGGGGGACCCCAAGAAGTTATGTGAGTGGATTGGTTGGGGTTGTAATAATTTTGGGATGTCCCTTGCATCCCATATTGGTAAGGTCTGGATCCATGTGGCCTCCTTTGGTTTAGTAAGTAGAGTGGTTCAGTGGCTCCGTTAGCCCCTTGCTACATAGCTTTAATTCCGGGTAAGGTTGGGCACTTGTTTGTAGGGTGGTCTTCCTCACAAAAAAAACATACCTCTACTGATTGCAATGGACACTCATTCCGAGGATGTTTCCTTATACATCTGGGACAAAAGATGGCCAAAGTCCTCTCAGCTTCCTCTTTCTTCTGTTGGATTCGGAAAGTGTCCAGTTGCATGGCAATGGTCTGTCTCATCTCACTTTTAAGGTCTTCCATCTGATTTGCAAACTCATGTTTGGAGAAGGTGGCACTGGCTAAAAGTTGATTCCCCCTACCTCTTTTCTGGGCTGCCCTAGAATGGTTTCTAAACAGAGTCTTTATGTCATCATAAGGTAGTTGGTAGATGTCTCCTCTAGCCTGTAAATGGAGGGTATCTAGAACGTCTTCAAGGATTCCTCGGAGCAGAACCAGCTTTAGAGATTCGGGGTCAAGTGTGCACCTGGCCCTTTTATAACTGAGTTGGAACCTTTCTTCATAGTCTTCTAAAGATTCATCACTTCCCATGGTCATCTGAAAGATTTCTCCCTTCGTTTCCTTTGACCTACGGTAATCCTGGTATTTGTTGTTAAAGGCTCACTCCATCTGAGCCCAAGTTGTGATACTGTTTCTAGGTAACCCCATGAACCAGCGTAGTGCTGCATCCTTGAGGGTAGAGGGAAAGAGTTTCAAATTTTGCTAGTCTTCTGCATGGTCATAGGTTCAACAAATGATAGCAAACTCAAACAAGAAGGTATCAGGGTCTTCAGTAGTCAATCCATGGAAGTGAGGTAAGGCTGAGGGACTTATGTTTTTCATTTTTGTGTCCCCATTGATCTCTTGGATGGGAAAGGCACCTTTTATTCTCTCCTCATCTCCTATACTGTTTCTGTGTTCAACCATGGTTTTAGGAGGAATGTTTTCTTGCTCTTTTTCTATTAGAGGATCTTCGTATATCTCTGGAGGTTCACTGCCACTGAAGAAGAGAGAAGGGTGACTCAGTGATGTGGTGGGGGTGTTGGGTAAAGAATTTCCTAAATTGTCTCTGTTCCTACGAGGCATGAAATGAAATATTTTTGTTGATTTTTGTGTTTTTCTTTGCTTGTACCTGCAAAACTGAAATTTATTAAACAACAAATTGCAGCTAACTAAAGTAAACTTTGCTGGAATGAAAATTGCATAATTGAAATGAAAGCAGGAAATGACTAATCTATGCTGCTGAAATGAAATTGTAGAAAAAAAATGCTAAGCTACGCTTGCAGAATTGAAATTGTAGAAAAAAAATGCTAAGCTACGCTTGCAGAATAGAAATTACGGAATTGAAATGCTAATCTACGCTTGCATAATTGAAATGTTAGTCTAGGAAAGTAGGAAATGTCTAGTCTACTTTTTGCATAAATGAAATTGTGGAATTGAAATGAAACAACTATTCTACTCTTGCTAAAATAAACTACTTAGCAAAAAGTTGCAGTAGAAAATAGAAGAAAAGTAGCAATCACAAATACTCTGACGCTTCCCTGAAAATGATACCAAAAATATGGTGAGCTCCAGTATTGCAGCAATGATGTTGCAATTCCTGGGACTCCCTTCTTTACTTTTATCAACCCGATTGTTTGTAACAAACTTGGAAGCAACGGTGCTATATGCACAAGTACTAGCTCTTGCCGTAGGCTGTCACTTGATCAGTTGGCACAAGTATGCTAGGAGCTTAAGCCAACTTCTATGATCTCTTAGAAGAAGCT
This sequence comes from Pinus taeda, assembly GCA_000404065.3. Lineage (NCBI taxonomy): Eukaryota > Viridiplantae > Streptophyta > Pinopsida > Pinales > Pinaceae > Pinus > Pinus taeda. The sequence continues at coordinate 7,447 of APFE030905097.1, forward strand.
TTTAACTGTGATGGATGAAAGCTAACTCAAAAGAGGATAGTCTACTTGCAGAAAGAAGCTGAAAGCTGAAAGGAAATGCAAACCCTAGCAAACCCTAGTTTTACCGGTGAACCCTACTGGTGCAAGAAAAGAGATGAAAGCTGCAGAAATGGATGCCATTGGATCTTGGAAAGGTAAAATGCATGTGACTAAGCTAATTCTGAAGGAAAATAGGGAAAAACATCTTTTTGCATTTTTGAGTAATTTTGCATAATCATTATGCATGTGCTTTAACGATTTTTCACTGTGCAGAGGTTGATTGGTGAAAGGAAATGGAGTGGGTGCTTGCAGGAGGTTGGGAAGGTGAGAAGAGTGCCTAAGGGGTCCCTAGCACCCTTGCAGAGAGTTTCACAGTGATCAGATCTCGAAAAAGTGCTCACGTGAACTTCTACAAGAAGTCTAAAGGGGTTCTACAGGAAGTTCTACAGGAAGATCCGAAAGAGGATTTTAGAGGGTTGATGGTGGAAAAAATGTGGGAAAGTGGAAATGGAGGATGGATAAGGATGTGAAGGGGTCTAGGACCTGGTGAATGAAGCTAGGGAGTGATGAAGGTGGTTGGATTTGTTCAAGGATAAAGGGAGCAATGCTGCACAAGAATGTAGAAATTAGGGCAAATTGGAAAAGTGTGGCAAATGAAGGGAAGGAATCTTGGATTAGGGGTTGAAGTAGGTTGTATGATGGAGGAAGGATAGGCAAGGATGTATTAGAGGTGCTCTGCACACTATTTTCCAAATTTGATCGAACAAAGACTAGAAAAACCAGAGATATGTCTTTTTTGACCTAATCTGACCTAAAAACTAGAAACATGATGAAAAAAAGTTTATAGATTGGAAATCATGCAAGATAACTATGGGAACTAAGAAAGAACGTATCTAAACATGCAAGTACAACTGATATCAACTTTTCCAACTAAAAATCTAACACTAGCAATTGCATGGAAAGGCAAAAACAATGTTTTTGCAGCAGCAAGTATGCCTTGGTCTCAGATCATGGTCCCAAGGAGGGAGGGATGAAATCAAGGATTGCTTGATGGCCTTATTGCAGATATTTTCTATTACCAAACTATCAAATCAACCTGAAGCATGAAAATCTATTTTAATCATCAAAAAAATCCTAAGTAACAAGCAAGATCTTCACCTAAATAATAGAAATTATTCTATGAATGCAAGGAAAACACATAAAAGTACACAAAGGAGGTACTGGCATTTGGTTTGGGCCCAACCATAAGAGCTACAGCCTCCTAAGAAATCTCAGAGCTGGTGCAAAGTGAAATTTATCTCCATTACCCAAAAAATAATCATGTCACAAAACTGTTTACAGTAAGAGCTCGAAAATGAGCTGAAATGCAGAGTTCTACTAAAGTGTGAAAAACAATTGTTCAATAGAAAAACTACCAAGACTTGAAGCCTTCCTACTTATGCACCACAAGGACTCCCAACAACCCTCCTTAATTTTAGGAGCTTAGCTGCTCAAACTGCAGTTAATCAGTCACTTCACAAAATTTGCTCGGATGCCCCTTGAAATCATCTTTGGTGGGCTATTGAACTCCGAGCTGATGGTGGAGAACTCGAGAAAGGGGTCATTTACTGCAGGAGATGCCATTCCTACAATTCCTCAACCTTGTTCCTTCGTATTTGGCTATCAACTTGCAAATAAATTCTTGACCTTGGTCCAAAAGATGTCCAAAAATCTGCAATAAGCACGTAGTAGACTTTGTGGTCAAGTGACTATTCTCATTCATTCAATTAACATAAATATATTCAAAATCATGCATAAAACTATGAAGAATGGTGGATTAATTGAGAATAATAGGCAAAATGAGCCCAATAAGTTACCCATTTTTGGGGCTCATCACCAGCCTTAGTGCATGACTATGTTTTGAGCGCACATATGATTTTTTTTTAATTGAAAGTTGTGTTTCCATTTTTTTTGTAAATCTTGGCAGGTACATCCATTTTCTATTATATGTTAAGTAAATTTACACCACACAGATTTACAGCGTGGCCTCAACTTACCTCGAGTGGAAACCAAGCTGTTGGCCACTGGTCAACATTATACACCATCCAAAAATAAAGTTGCTTCAGTCTTTCAAGCAGAGCTGGGTAAGTCCCAGTCTTGTGTCCAAATACTATATATCTATACCAACTGACATATGCAACATAAAATTTAAAAGCTACAATGAAGCTAGTCTTTTTGGACATTCTGCTCATCAGAGACAGATTCTACAAGAGTAGGATCTTCAGTTGTTTCCCTTGGCATGCCATATAGCTCCATGATGCAAGGGATGTGACGGTCAATACAATCCATCCTGATGTCTTTTTTGTGAAACTAAAATAGGATTTTCTCCATGTCTTTTTTATAGCTAGACAGGCCCTGCATTGTGACTGCCTTTCCCACAGAGATCTGCTCCATCGCCTTGCCGAGCAGAATTTTCATCAAGAAGTATAAGTACAAGGTGTGCGTGAATTTCATAACTATAACTCGTGTATTCCTTAGATCAGGCACCAACGATCTCTAGTCTTCTATCTACTTGTCTGATTCCCTTTCCTCTTTGATCTCAGCTTCCCAGTCGTCAATCAGCTTACGGACTTCTTCATCTTTTTCATCCCAATATGTTGCAGCTACCTCAACTATGAGGTGCTCAACAGGCTTGCAGCCCCTACAACCTTATGTCATGCTTAGTCTCTTGGTTTCTTGGTGGACCGATCCCCTGCTGCCATGACCACCCCCTCTCTTTGCTGGAGCCATGTAAACTTGTTCCTTGATGCCCAGAGATTTGTTGCAAGCTTGTAGCCAAGGTGCCTTTGCCTCTCTTCCACTCTGAGATGCCTTCCTTCTCCCCTACAAATTTATCCTACCTAGCACGTAAAATTCCATTCCCATATCTACCACCCTACCATATTCCTCCCTCTACCACCTTGCCAACCCATTGACCATGCATTCATGGCTAAGGACACCACACCCACTACCTTGAGAATGTGGGGGATGACGATAATTAACGTGCTGGTACTAACCATGTCACTTCAAAGCCTAATGCTTCTGACACCCTCTCTCATCCCAATGGAGAGCTTGGATAGCCTGGCTCTGGCTCTCCTAGCTCTGCCTAAGGTCTTGTTCCAGAATTGCCTCCAAGGTTTCAAAGGTTGTGTCTGTTAGGTCCCTATAGTACTTGTGTAACCCCTTATTATTATTAGTGCAACCCCCTTATTATATTGTTGTGCCCATGTAGTCCCCATATTGTTATTATTCTGCCCCATAGAAGCCCAATATTGTTATTGTTGTGCCCTTAAATTATTATTGTTATGTCAGCTCTGATTACATTATGACCACTTAGACTCCTATATATAGAAAGGAGGTCTTGTCATTTGTATTATCCAAGAATTATTCATTTGTATAATGTAAATGAGGTTTCCCCCTTGACGAGGCTTATTTATAAGGAGTTTATCTATCTTTTCTATCTTTTTGTGAGCTGGTTTCATAATATTTGGTATCAGAGCTTTGGATTCTAGGGTTTCACTACTCCAAACAGGTCTTCATGGAAGTTTCACTATAAGTTTTTTTCTACGCTGTTTCAGACCCTAAAAAAAAACCATTTGAGAAGAAATTGTTTTGAGCCTTGAGTCTGAATTTCAGATCTTTTGTCACTATATTTTTGGTGATATGACCTAAGGAATTTAGGGTTTTTTGCAAGCTCTAGAATTCCATCTCAAACAGGTCATCATGGAATTTTTGCTATAATTTGTTTTATATGAAGTTGTAGATTCTAAAATTAAAATTCATTTGAGCTGCAAACATGGTGATTCTTGGACCCAAATTTCAGATCTGATTTTCTATATTTTTGGAGATATGGTCCAAGAAATTTAGCGTTTCTGTAGGCTCCCTAATTACATCCCAACTAGGTGACCTTGGGAAAATCATCATAAATTTTCTTTGAGCATCAAATTGAAATTTCGTAAAAAGTTACATAAAGGAGATGGACTGTAGTTGTCTCTGTAGTGGTTTCAAGTTCTAAGGTTCAAATAATGACACGTGGCTCTTCGTACAAGTTCACTCTACTGAACTAGTTGATAATCAAGTCATCGTGGGATATTTGACATAATGCTTCCTTGCAAAATTGAATCTTGATCAGACTTGCGGGGTTAGAAAGAGGTCTTAGAGGGCTACTACAGGACACAATTTCAGAACTTGGCGATCTAAAATTGCAAAGTTACAATTGTTTCAATATCGAGCTCCTAAAATCAAGAAGAGGTGATATGAGGAAGTTTGATGGAAAGGATCCGGTAAATTGGATACTACAGATGGAGCAATATTTTGATCTACATGAGGTGCAACTTTCACAAAAGGTACATATTGCATCTTCATATTTAGAATCAGATCAATTTTTATGGTATAAAGGGCTCTTTTCTCGTAAACCACTTGTTACGTGGTCAATTTTCACGGAGGAAATGATAACACATTATGAGGATACAAAGAGAAGCACCTTATTTAGCCAATTGATAAATCTAAAACAAAAGTGTTCAATGGAAGAGCACATTGAGGACTTTCAAAAATTGAATATAAGGGAAAATGATATTCCATAGAAGCAGAGGATTGATGTCTACATAGGGAATTTAAAGGATAAGATTCAATATGAGCACTACAAGGAAAAAGGACATTGGTGAGGGGCGAAAAATGTCACCATAAGTTCATTGGTGACGTTCAAAAGAGCCTTCGTCACCAAAAACTAATTGTAACCAAAAGTGGCGTCGCCAAAAGTATAGATGTTGTAGTGACATTCAAAGTCTATCACCAATGATGATTTATAATGACAGATAGTGACTGTCACCATTTCATATGAGCAATGGTGATGGACCATAGCCTCCGTCACCAATGACTAAACATCGCCAAAGATGGCTTCACCAAAAGTATAGGTGTTGTAGTGACATTCAAAGTTCGTCACCAATAATGATTTATAATGATAGATAGCGACCGTCACCATTTAATATGAGCAATGGTGACAAACCATAGCCTCTGTCACAAAAAACTGAACGTGACCAAAGGTGGCATCACCAAATGTATAGGTGTTATGGTGACATTAAAGGTCTATCACGAATATTGATTATAATGACGGATAGTGACTGTCACCATTTCATATGAACAACAACAATTCATTACGATGGATCTTTCATGGTTGTCATTATTGGTGCATATATATGGTGACGTTTGTTGACCCTCACCAAAAGCCCATTGCCATAAGTATAAGTGTTGTGGTGACATTCAAGGTCCGTCACGAATAATGACTATAATGATGGACATTTCCTGTCACCATTTCATATCAAAAACAACAATTTATGGTTACAGACCTTTGAGGTTTGTCACTATTGATGCATATATATGGTGGTGTTCATTGACCATCACCATTTCTATTTTCGTGACGGTTGAAAAATGTCACCAAAGCTCATTGGTGATGGTCAAAAGCCCATTCCATATGGATCATGTCAGGGCATGATGGAATCAAACCACCAGCCTCCTACTTGTAAAGTAGATACTCTTCCGTTGAGCTAGCACCCTTTAAAGAATGAGACTTTTAAAATTAGACCTTGAAACTTCATAAATTGTAAATTATACAACTTTTAATAAATTAAAGTCTCAAAAATATTTTACTAAACAAGCAAAACAACATCGAAGCTACAGGTCCCTACCTAATGGTTATGGAAGTTATGAAAAGTGGGTGGAGGGAAAAATAATTATGTATAAGAGAATCAATATGTTTAGTTGAATACTCAATTAGAAGTGAAAGTTTGAAGAAATTTATAATCTATAAATGATCTATAACTAGAAAATGCACCAAATATTGCAAAAGAAATGTCATAAGTTGATAACATATGGAAGAGGAACATTGATGAAGGCAGATGCAATATGTTATAGGTTGAGTGAAAGAAAAATCTCAATGTTGTTGTTGTTTGGTGTTTAGATATCTGAATGATATCTAAACTTCTGTGAAAATGTAACATGGATCTCGGAAACCATGAATGACATATGATAAGATTTATATATATCTATATATATATATATATATATATATATATATATATATATATATATAATAATATTATATATATATATAATATATATAATTATATATATCCTCTTTACATAAACCAAGCAATTTGGAATTTCACAAGTCCACACTCAAAACATGACAGCAACCAACAAATAAAAGAAATTGACTTGGATAGAAAGCAATAGCTTCACCTTCATTCTTGAGCTGCTTCTGTTTATTTGATTTTGACTCATGACACTCTTTACCTGACAAGGAATCAAAATCATCACTAGTATTAAATTCATCCAACATGGACTTTGGATATCCCACTAACATCTGTGTTTTTGTTGCCATGCCTGAAACAAGAAAAATATGAAACATAAAACCAAGAATTCGTCATTAACATTCTTGAATACTATGGTTCATAGGTAGTTGCTCATAGGCTTTATCTACTCACATTTTCCATTCCTTAATACTTATAGTGATCAACAAAGTTTCCATTTCTCACATAAGCCATTCTTGTATACCCATGTTTGATCCTCTAGGCTGGCAAATACATTAGTGAAGAAACACTTGACACTGGATTCAAGTTTGATTTAGCCTTTGCATTTTCTGGATGAGTACATGATCCCACATACATTGTATATATTCTTGGATGTGACATGAGTGGACCTCAAATTTGGGATTTATTGTATCATTTTCCACACAGTTATTGGGTTATTGTTTTCATAGTTGGGTAACAAGATGGTGGAGATTGAGTTGATCTGCATTGCATATAGAGCCAAAAATAGAGGGTTGTGTCAAACTATTGCCACTTGCAGAACCATAAATACTACAACATGTGTTTGAAGACAAAATTTAAAGAGAAAAAAATTCAAAAATTTATCTTTAATCCATTATAATAGAAAACTAATCTTTATAATAATAAAAATAATATATTTTAAAAGTATAGTTGAACTAAATATTAAATTGCTAGTTTGTGAGAAAAAAATTAACTAAATTATTTAACTACTAATTTATAAAAATATATATAAAATATCTATACACATTACTAATTTATAAAAGAGATTTGATCCCTTTAGGGTGTTGGTATATCTGAAATTAAGATGGATCTAGGCTAGTATATATTATTTACCATAATTATTGTTAAAGTGTATAATGGCTATCTCATATTTGTATTTGCATTGATTAAATGATTATTATATGTAGTCATGCTTTATATTAATTATTTTAATGCATCATATATATGGTTTTGTATAGTAAATTTATTTTTATTTTAAATTTTAATAGTTAATCTTTCTTGATATTAGTTATTTTTTATTAATTTTCATTTTATTCTGTTGGATCCATTAAAATTTGTTATTTGAGTCAATGTTTCCAATTAACAAGTGTAGTTGATCAATATAAATAAGTGAAATAAATGATTAAATTGTGATTTTTTTAATTTTTACTTAGTTAAATATTATATATAAATATCACTTGTGGTTATAACATACCAAACCATTCATTCTCAGTTGTTAAATATGATTATGTTAAAATAACTTAAAAAAGTGTTATCACCCATGGTTAGAACTTACCAAACCATTCTTTTTTAGTCCCTAGATTTGTTTATGTTAAAATAACTTTTGAAAAAATGTTATCGCTGATAGTTTTGTTATATTCCATGGTTTTGTACTTTATATTCATTTAATTTGCTAGTTTTTTCACATGGTTTTGTTAGATTCCATGGTTTTGTATTTAATATTTATTTAATTTATTAGTTTTTTTTCATCAAATTTCTTTCATAAATTAAAACAAGCCAGAGAGACCTTGAAGTCTTGAAAAGAAATTTCATAATCTAGGTATTTTATTCTAGGCCCCTCTTAATATATTTTTGGTTGTTAGATTTTTGTGCCAAGAGACCCTTTCCACCAGGAATATGTTATAATATTTGGCATTTTAACTCAGTCAAAATAAAACAAAATCAAATCAAATAAAAAAATTAAAAAACATAAAATTCTCAAGTGCATAGTTTTTTCTTGCCCATGGTTTTGTCCATGATATTTTTCTGCAATGTAGCCTATTCAAAGGCTAATAACTAAAGCAACCTAGATCCATTTTAACTATGGATCAAGCATTGAGAGGATCAAATCTCTTCACTTAAAGAGGTTCGGAGAGAGAGAGAGAGAGAGAGAGAGAGAGAGAGAGAGAGAGAGATTTGATATCTCTTGATGCTAGAGAGAGATAGATCTACGCTGGTTATTTATAAATGAATATGAGTATTTTCTTGTAGTAGTACTCCTATTTGTTTTGTATTTAAAATTTATTAAATGATGGATTCCTATTTTGTATTTTGATTTTTGAGACTTGTTTATTTTTATAAATTTACAATTATTTTTTATCACTATTTTTATGTAATTATGAAACTTTCCATATTTATCATAGTTGAAATTATGTTTGTATTATAGACATATTAATCAATAGCTTGTTTCTCTTAAGCTTTATTAGTGCAAATTATCTAAAATAATCTCTCTTATCACCGATGAAAAAAGTGTTTACGAGATAAAACTATTAATGGGATGGATAATAGATAATCATTATTTTTTATATATTAAATTAATGTCTTTGGTTGATGATATTTAATATTATAGATAGTCTAATAGTTGATAAAAGTTTCTATACGATGGTTTTATCAAAATCCTTTTCCAATCATTTGAGAGGTTATAAACCAAACTAATGGCAAAAAAAATATTGTGTCCCAATGTTTATCTAAAATAATTAACTAACTAGAAAAATTAACTAAATTATTTAACTACTAATTTTTAAATATATATATATTAATATCTATATACCATTACTTTAATAATATAATATATATATTATATTATATATATATAAATATTATATAGTAGATATATATATATATATATAATTATATATATATATTATATATATATATAAGGACATTTAAATTATAATTTTATATAAAAATGCACATTTTAAATATTAGATACAATCACTAAATCCACTTTTAAATAAAAGAAACACAAAAATAACAATTTTCTTTTTTGTAAAAACTTAACCATACACTGCTACATGTCAATGGCTACAATTAACCAACAAAATCCCTAAATAGTCAATGTTGTTAAATATATATTAAGCATTGTTGCAGGGTGTTGTCAGTAGGGAGAACGCCCAACCTATTTGCAGCAAACATGTTCCCTTAGCACCTAAGCTATATATGGTTGACTTCTAACAATAGACTATGAAAATGCCTTAAAAAACTATCCAAAAAACTAATGCTTTTTATGATTCATGTCAACATCCAATCGGGAAGAGATCCATATTGCAAATGAACTAGATTAACGTTTTTCATAAAAAAAAGTTCAAGAAACGAACCGTTTTTGGAAAACCCAGTTTCTTGCATTAAAAAAATGAAAACTACCATATAAAACACCGTTTTCCCTATAGTTCCATTTTTATACAGTTTTTTTTTTCAGAAATGGAAATGAAGACTTCTATTGAAATTGATCGTTTCTGGTAACAAAGCTTGAAATTGAGATTTCTGATTAAGAACTACCCTGAAATGGAAAGAGAGCAAGAAAATCTTTTCGTGTTGCATTGAAATGAAGGAGGGCAGGGAGTTATCTTGAGAAGTCTACGTTGTTGTTTTTTCCATTGTTTTTTCCTGATGTGGTATACTACCTGTTGTGCTGTACAACAACCCCCATTCCATAAAATTTTACCTTCAAAACTATAATATGAAATGGGTCCCTTTTAGATAAAATTGGTATCAACTTATCATTCCTCAAAAGGTCCGAAAGGAAACAAAACATTTTAAACCTTTTGAGACAACATATAATTAGTCTTATAATAAAAAATGAATAATTCTTTATTATTGTGATAAAGCAATCACAAGATCGCATATCACAATAACAAAGGATGCATAACAAAAGACCCATTGGTTTTCCCCGATGCGACAAGTGCGAATAACTATCGGATATCGGGAAGGTAAGCAATCATAACAAAAGGTCCCCTCTCTTTGCTTCGATGTGATATCGCTAACGGCGATCGGGGAGTATAACATGCATGCAACAAAAGGCCCTCTTCTAAAAACTCCCGACGCAAATTAGCAATATCGCTATCGGCGATCGGGGATTCCACAATGACACCAATATAACTACTCAAGCATTCCTCCGATCTCCGATTGTGATAAAGCTAAGCGTGACTTTCAAAAAGGATTGATAAGGCTTGGGTATATTGTGTTAAATTATTATTAAAAGCCTTTCTATTCCAGATAGTAATTCACTTGCGATCAACCGCCAAAAAATCAAAGCCACGCTTAAATGAATTGTTCGGCGAATAAATGATATGATGAGCATTTAAATGATTGACAGGTTTAAACAACCAATAAATGGAGCAGTTATGCCAAAATCTCTTCAGAGATTATATCCGCGGTAGTATTATTTTAATCCTCCAATATTCATTAATTGATATAACTCTTTCATACTTGGTTTGCATCACCTATTCTCTGCATTACGTTCATTTTATCTCCTGCGCAGAGCTCCTCCGAAGCAGCAAATTTAGGCCAAATGGGGAAGAAGTCTAAGAAATTTGGAACAACTTCAGCTTCCACAGTAACAGGACAACATACCGCCAATCTGGGACCAAGTAAAAAAGGATTGATCTCAGACACTACATGTCTTGGTCTCAGTAATACTAGTTGGCAGAGCATCTATAATCTGGTTGAAGCCAAAGAGCCTCAAGAAACATCAGTACAAGCTACAGCAGGTTCGAACCGAAAATCCAAGGCTACCCTAAAGGATTTAGCCGATTCTTACTTACACCGGATAGAGGCTCGAGAGAAAATTCTTCCATACACAGATGTAGTAAGGTGGGCAGTTGAGGAAATCCCAATTACAAACAGAACATTTTGCACTATCGACGGGAGAGCCTTCGGTTCATTTCAACCCAATGATTTGAGACAAATGTACCATTTGCCCGAACCAGAGAAGAAGTATAACAAAGCATTTCTGGAGAAGTTCAGAGATGAAAATGAAATTGAATCAACACCTATACGGGAATGGAAATAGAACCCCGTGAAACACAAGAATGAGTCCTCGGGTAAGTACTCTATCGATTCCTCGTGTTCTCCTTATTGTTATGCTGGAGCGATGATGTGTAGGATTTGGGGGTTGCATGATTCCTCAAAATTCTCAATAGAGATGGTACCTTTAATGGAAGCGGCAGTCAATAGCGAAATAATGGATTGGGGAAATATATTATTTGATAAGTTAGCAACTGCTATTCTTGAGTTCAGAAACAAAACCCGCGTTACTGATAGGTTTATTCCTCCATTTTATTTTAGTGCCTACATCTTAGATACTCTTTGTTTTAACTCTGAATTTTTTGTGCTGGGGTGGAGATGGACTCCATATGACCCCATGCCGATTCATATCTATCACCAGAAGTTGTGGAAATCCCATTATAAGCATCACCTATATCAAGTTTGCAATGGATTTATGTTGCCCATTTACTATGCAATTTTTGACAAACCTGCTCCTAAGATTTCCTCACAAGCAGAGATTGATTTGACAGCCTTAGGAAACTGGTTCGGAGAAGATAAATTTACATATATAAGAGTTTTCGGCAGCCATGCCAAACCTCATGTTCTCCCCTTGTATATACCCGACAAACTATTGGCTCGAGAGATAGCATATCAGCTTACATCCGCAGGAGCTACCAAGACTCTGAGGAATTCAAAGAAGCAAGTTTGGCCTCCTTTTCCTCTAAGGTGTGGCGTTTACACTCTGCATGACTATAAGCATGCAGAGAAAGAAGTAGAGAAGATAAATATACTGAAGCTCGCCACTCTTCCTATCAGACGATTTGATCCAACGAAAATCGTCTATAATGTACTAGAACAGGCAAAACTCACGAAGTTTGAACATAAAGAAGATGAGTTTGATGACCTATTCTCTTCGACGGAGTCATTATTTCAGGTTCAAGCGCTAGCTAAAATGAGATATCACGACAACGGGTTAGTGGAATTTAACAAACTTAGAGAGCAGAGGTTTCAAACTCTGCCTCTAGATTTGTTAGTCACTGCCCTGATGACACAATCAAGCGAGCCTGAACAACGACTTACCAACGAACCTCCTGCTACATCAGAAATTTTTGAAGAAGTCCAAAGAAAAGAGTAGGAGGAACTCTAGAGGAAGACCTGAAAAAGGAGCAGGATAAGAGCAGCAAGAATGTGAATGTCGATACCTAGATTGACCCGAGATTTCTCCAGGAATGGCAGCAATTCGACTCAATCATAAGCAATCTAGAAAGCTCGAAAGATGTTGATACATCAAAAGTGACTGATACACAGGATACAGCGTCAAAAGAGGTTCCAAGTGAAGGAACTAGCGGCCTAGCCCCTAGTACAAACTTAGAAATAATTCCGAAAGATCCTTCGGATCAAATCATTTTGCAAGTGGAGGATTACCTCCACTAGATGTCTTTTACAGCCCAAAACACAGGGCCGTAGTAAAGCGACAACGGAAAAAGAGAAGGATTGATCAACCTTCCCTGTTCCCTGAAAAAACAGTGATAGCCAACGTAGTTTGGAAGGAGGAGTTTGATCCTTCCGATGACCTAACAAAGTTGTCCCAGTATGCTGGAGCCTATTCGATGGCCACCATTGACAAGGCATCAGAAGTGAGTATTTTGTTAAAAGAAAAAGACCAGGCAATCATTTTGTTACAAGCACAACTATCGGAGGCACAACAGAAAGCAGAACAATTAGAAGAGCAATTGTCAATGCAGCAACAGTTAAATAATCAACTGAACAAGCAGTTACATGAAGAGAAACAGAGGGTATATTCGAGCGCGATTCAAAGGCAGAAAGAATTATCGGAGGCATTGGAAAAATTGAAGATGATGAATGAACAAATGGTAAAGACAAAAGATGAGCAAATTGCTCAATTATCACTTCAAATAGAGAAGTTCAAGAGTCTTCCGTAGCCTACAGATTTCAGGGTAGAAGCACTACAGATTAATAAGGCACTGGTAACACAAATAAGATTATTGTGTCATAAAATTGCTCAAGTTGAACCCCTGTGTGACATAACAGCATCAATAATCGATAAATCAGTCGATGCTAGACAAGACTTAGAGCAGGCCGATGAGACCTTAACATATTTTCTTACTTGGCAGGACACTAGTGATGGACAGGCAGCAAATTTGCCTAAAATCCTAGAATCACATAAAGAAATTCTATTCATGGAATGGCAATCCCAATTGATGAAGGCAGAGAGAGCTGTTTCTAGACGCAAATTATCCACAAGTAATTTGATTGAATTAATTAACAATACTCTCTATGTATCTAATATTATCTCTCAATTACACCAGGTAAATTCCTATCGTCTAAAACATTCGAGCAATCATGTTATCAAGAGCTGGAAAAGAATGGCAGATTGATCACAGGTATTAAAAGTTTAACTTGGGACACCTATTGGTTGTTCCTAGTAAAACCATACAGCCAGAGAGTTGCCCTCAAGTGCCTAATAGATGCAATTGGGTGTATCATTCCCAATATACATGATGCCACCTATTTGGCTCAACTCAATTCTCGTCTCAGCCGCCCTCAAGAAGTGGAACCGATGCTAGCGATATGCCAACTCAGGTCAAAAGGCAAATAGCCAGAGTGATGAATCATGTTGTCGACTACCAGATTGCTATGGAGGAGATATTCAAGATCAAGTTATACCAATTTAATAGCATTTTAATTTTGTAGTTAGTTAGTTTAATTAAGTATTTATAGACCCTTTCATGTATTTAGAAAGGGTCCTAAGTTTTTGTATATGACTTAAACCTGAAGTTGCACTACTGTACTTTAGGTATATTTTTTTATAAAGACTGGGCCAATTATTCCAATTTTTGACAATGAAGCTTTTATGTGGATGTGCACTACTGCATTTATTTAAAAGTATCTCTGAGTTGAAAGAAGGAATTCGAATTGCGATTGATGTTGGGAATGATTTGCAGCTCATATGGTACTACTATCTATGTCTGAATTCATTCTTTTTATGTGAATTGTTATTTGATCATTCTTGCTATAATTGAATATATGCATGTGTTTCAATAGAATTCTTTATAATTTCCACTATTGGATGTTTACAACGTGCTTTTCTTTTAATCATACATGTATCAGTAATATAAAAAGACAAGTGTAACAATGTTTTATTAATTACTTTGTTCAACTATTTGAACAAAGCAATTATTATATGAAGGAATGTCTATGTTTATTGAATAGAGTCATCTATATTCCTATTGATGAACATAGATCATCAAATGTTGCACTTAAGAATAGAAGCTTCCCGAGATAGAATAGTTGTTTGTATTTTCGCTTTTTAGATTAAGTCATCCATCCATTATCACTTATTAGAAAACCAGACACTCATCCATCCCTTTTTATTCATCACTGGGAAACTAGTCCCATTATATCCAGTTGGAGCAACCATCCCAAACGGAAAAGGAGCTGCATTAAGGTCTGGACCGGGTGGTTATCCCCCGATGTTGATGCAACGATTTTCGAGGCATCAACACTACCAAAATACTATTTTTGTAATTTTTGGTATGGTATGCTACCAAACTACTATAAGAGTTCAAATTATATTTAATATAAATTTCATTGCCAATATAGTAATTGTGGGGCTAGTTCATTTCAAGCTAAATTCTTAAAAAACAAAACCCAAATAACCTAATTTCAAATGAAATCAAGGAAGGAATTAAAGGAGAGAAAGGGTACCCATGCAAGTATTTTCTTGGAGTCTTGAAATAAAACCAAGGCTTCTGATCCTTCCATCATGGTCCAAATTTTCCCAACGAAAATAGATCCATGTTTTGTGAGAAAGCCATTGAACAGATCCTCCTCAATAGTATTTCTCAAGGCATCCCAATTCAACCATTAAACAATAACTACCTCATATTAGTTTGTAGGTTTCTGTGGAGTGGTTTTTGAGAAACTGAATTCGGATAATCCACAATGTTCTTCATTATTATTTGTCGACGTTTCGAGCCTAGACCAAGACTCATCATCAGGACTTGATATACAGAGAAGAGAAAAACGAGAGATAAATAAGGTAAAGGAGGGATTATCCGAATTTAGTTTCTCAATAACTACCTCCTCAATATTATTTCTCAACGCATCCAAATTTAACCATTAAACAATAACTACAAGGAAATTACTGCAACATTTCATGTGAAAATATAAAACAAATTTACAAATCAATTCTAAGAATGGCCATCCATCTAGAAACCTTAAAACTTGATCCAACCTATTTCCATATAGCCATAGATCAGATTATACTGTGCCCATGGTCTTTCCTTTTTTTTCAACTACTCCACATACATTTCATGTGAAAATATAAAAAAAAATTGCAAATCATTTCTGTGAATGACCATTGATCTAGAAACCCTAAAGATTGATCCAGCCATATAGCCATAGATCAGAGTGTATTGTGCCCATGGTCTTTCCTTTTCTTTTCAACTACTCAACATTCATTCAAATACACTAAGGTGGAGAAGAAAACTTGTTCTGGTCCTTCCTTTTTTTTCCAATTACTCAATATTCATTCGAATACAATAAGGCCGAGAAGAAAATGCGACAGTGGTCTTTCCTTTTTTTTCAACTACTCAACATTCATTCGAATAAGGCGGGGAAGAAAACGTGGAAAAATGGTCTTTCCCTTTTTTTCAACTACTCAACATTCATTCGAATACACTAAGGCAGGAAAGAAAATGCACCAAAAATTAAATTTTTAATTTGGACGATCTTTAAATGTTTTTAATTTAATTATTTATTTTTATAAATTTTAAATTTTTATTTATTAATATAATCAATTAGAATGTATATTGCTTACCATTGTAACCATTCCAAAAATATATTTTTTATCTTCAAAATTACCAAAATAATTAACCATGTTGGTAATTGTAATTTTAACAACGTTTAGATTTGGATTTTATATAATTAAAACAAAAAACTAAAATATTTTTCATTAATGTAATTATCTAATACTAATATTATGGGTTTCCATGTTATTTAAACAAATGAGATTTGGTTTTATAACTATTATGTCAAACTTTAAAGCTAAAAATTAACTTTTAACAATGCAATCTTTTATAATCAATTTGGTGTAGTTTATTGTTATGGCAGTAAAAAATGAATCTAATGAGCCAATTTGGTTGTAGTTCTTTGTGTATTAAAAAATAAATCTCATGAGCCTAGTCCTACCCACACATTGGTATAGTTCCTCCCAAGGAACCATTGGTCTTTCTCCATGAATCGGTAATATTGTACCAAGAAGCACCATAATGTATGGTATTTGTATTTCCCACAGTTGGAAAATCACCATAAATCCTTCTACATGAGAATTTTTCTTCTGTATTATTGAACTAAACATGGCAAGACTTTCCTGTGGCAATAATAATTTCCAAAACACTCATCCCCCCATCACAATATATCTTAGAATTTGTCATGTTCGAGTGTAGTATCCCTAGTAAGCATATAGGAGTGTAGGGGAACACAACCTCAAGGTTAATGGGAAGCCAAGGGGAAAGGTTTGTGCATCTAAGAGGGATACTGATGAGCCCCAAAAATGTACAATTATTTGGGCTCATTCAACTTCCTAATTTGGCTTAGTCCACCATTCTCATTTGTTTATTGCATGTTTTTGATTATTTTTATGTTAATAGAGTGGATTTGGTTAGTCATTATGCCAACAAGTCTAATGGGTGCTTTGTGTAGCCTTGTTGGTCAACTTGGGGACAAAATTGAAGGTCTTAATGAGCACTTGGCAGCCAAATTCGTGAGAGAACAAGCTAGAGGATTTGTAGGAAGGTGTCCCCCTCATTTATGGGTCCTTACCTCGAATTGTCCACCATCAGCTCGGAGTTCAAAGGCCACCAAATCAATGAGCACAAGGGCAGCCAAGCAAGTCAAGTTGGACTGATGTTAACTACAAGTCTTGGGCAGCCAAGTCCCTAAATTCTAGGAGGACTGTTGGGTCCTCAAATTGTATAAATAAGAAGGCTTGGGGCCTCATTTTGGTTAGCTGGTAGTTAGTCATTTTTGGTTAGCTAGTGGTTAGTCATTTTTGTAGCTAGTTAGTCATTTTGTTTTAGCCATTAGTTAGCTAGTTTGTAATTCGATTTGTAGGCCATGGATTAGTTTTGCTTTCAGCTCTTTCTCAAGCTCTCCTTGTGGACAGTTTTGATGTAACTTTTCATTCTTGGTTAATAAAGATGGATCCAGCTTTGCACCAGCTCTAAATCTCTCTTGGGAGGCTGTAGTTCTTGGGGTTGGGCCCATCTCAAGCGCCCAGTACCTCCCTTGTTTATATTTATGTGTCTTTGCTGCATTCTCATAATAAAATCTGCTATTTGGATTTAAATGATGCGTTGTTGTTTAGGTTGCTTTTGATGATTAGAAAAGGTTTTTAATGTTCAGATTTGCTTGATAGGTTAATCACAGGGAATATATTCTAGAAAAAGGCTACCAAGTACTTTGGATCTCACCTCCCCTTCAGTGGAATCATGAGCTAGGACCAATGTAACCTTGCTGCCAACAAAAACACTTTCTTTGCTTCACCATGCAATCATTAGTGTTTGAATCTCATTTGCAGAACTTGATATCAGTTTGGATGCATGTTTGGGTTTATAAATACTTAGTTTCATAATTGTTTCACATAGGTTTCATTTCTTGTTTTCCATTTCTGTTCATAGGTTTCATGGCACAATCATCATAGGTTAATGAATTTCTCATTTTGATGCATAAGTCATTTGTTTCATTTGCGTTGCTCCTTCTCAAACCATTTTCTTCTTCTTCTTCTTGATCTATCCTCAAGTCCTATTTAACCTCTGTCTCACTCATTTACCCTCCAAACCTCTCATTTCCCACATAGCTCCATCTCCTTCAACTTTTGTTGACATAGCCCTTTATCTTCCAACCTACTCCCTACACTCATTTCCCATCCTATTCCTTCATCTAATTTTCCAACTCCTAAGCCATCATCAGGTCCATCTCCATCTCACTTAGCCTCCCACACCACTCCAACACTCCATCATCTCCCAAAACCTCCACGGCCAATCATCCTGTAGAATTGCACAGAACATCCTGTAGAAACCTTTGAGTATCCTGTAGGATCCCCTGCAGACATCCTGTAGGAGGCCACTCACTCGGTTGCTGAGATTCTAAATGTGAGGAACCTCTGTGGATGGATGCTAAGGATCCCTAGGGACCTCTGCTAGCCTCCCCAACCTGTCCCACGTTTTCCTTCCTTCTCCATCCCATCTGCACAACCAAACCCTGATAAGCACAAAATCAGAATCATTCCACCCACTTAATGAAAAAGTACAAAAACATGTATTTTATGATGCAAGTAGTTTAGATCCATGCATTTTCACTTATTGGAGGTAGTAGCAGCATTGGTAGAAGTTTCATTCACATTCTTTGCATTATAGAAGTTAGACTAGTCAAATTGGGGTTTCCTAGGCTTACATGCCTTGATTTGCTTTCAGTTCATTTTTGTCAAGTAGATTAGTCTCCTTTGAGCTAGCTTTCATCCATCATTGATAAAGCTTCTTCTATGAGCCTATAGAAGTTGGCTTGAGCCCTAGCGGACTTGTGCCAGCTGACCAAGTGACAGCTGCGACAAGAGCTAGTACTTGTGCATATAGCACCACCGCTTCCAAGTTTGTACGAACTACCGGGTTGATAAAATTAAGAGGCAGGAAGCCCCAGGAGTTGTAGCATTATTGCTACAATACTGGGGCTCACCAACCATCTGTGTAGTGCCTTTGTACATTTGATGTTTTTATATATCCCTAAATATAACACAGCCCGAATGGATGAAACTAGATCAGGGGTCTTCAAACTTGTTCAATCTTCACCCGATGTACAAGTCAATCCATGTGAAGAGATGTTCTGAAGTCAAACATGGAAAAACATTGCTTGATTACCAGCCAATAATGTGAGTTGTTAATAGACACAAGAGGAATCACCAATAATGATAATGACCCTCAAGGTACCATAGTACAATTCACGTGGTGTGAATACATGATCTGATGTCAAACACCACACAAAATATTTCAGTCGAATGCCATTGATGTCAACCTGTCACCGGAAGTGAGAAACTTGACATTGATGTATGCAAGCTTAAAAGTACTAAAAGGGGAATTTCTAAGTCAACTTCTTGGATAATGAGCTGATGTCGACAAGAAGTGACTCGTCGTAGAAGTACCTTGATGTATCCCACATCTACGACAAGAAACAGCAAATGATTTCTGGAGGTGAAAACGGACCGATGACACAAGGTTCAGGAATGGTGGTCATGAAAAAATGAAGGTTGGAGGTATTATAGTGGATGAGACATTAACTAGATTGTGGTTTCTCAACTGAATGACTTATCTTGAACATGTCAGTGACACTGAGATGGATTGGTGGCATTAACCCAAAAATATGGATGGTGAGAAAGACGAATGGTGAGATGACCGGTGAATGGAATAACCCTACCCGACTCAATAATGGTGATAGAGTGAAAGTGTCATGTTCAAGAGTGACCTGCTACCATAAATTCTTCAAGTTTCTTCCCTTTTTTCCCAGTCATTTCTAACCAGTACCTCTTTAATTTTTTTAATCTTGAGGGGGATAACATATGCTTGTTCTATAATTTGCCCTTCGGGCAAACTTGTTGCTAATCTTTTAACGAGTCTAGCGACAGTGAAACTTGGTCTCGTCTAGAATGGACAAGTTTGTCACTATTGTTTTAATGAGTTTAACGGCAAGCATAACTCGGTCCTCTTCATGTTTAGAGACTTTGAAAAGGGAAGAAAATAAAACTCCGTAAGTTCTTTTTTGTAAAATAATCCCTTAAGTATGAAAAAATGATAAAATAATACAAAAGGGATGACTTTTCTGATCACTTTAACGAGCTGAAAAAGATAAGTGTTTGATTTTTTCATAAGATAATCCCTCGGGTTTGAAAAAGTATAGAATCATACAGGAGGGATGACATTTCCAATCACTTTAATGAGCTAGAAAGCCCAGCGCTTGACAATATTTTCATATTTAATGAGTCTAAAAAGGGTTTAAAGGAGACTCAATTTGAGGAATGAGTGGTGTCTAGGGTAACAACTGGTTTTGGCGAATTTTGGAACTTCTTAAAAAATGGTAAATTATGTGAAGAGGTTGGCTAATAAGACCAATCATCGCAACTATTCCTCAAAAATGGTAAAACAACCAAGTGAAAGCGTATGATCTGCCAAAGGGATGGGGGTGATGGGAGGTACACAACGAAGGCTCAAAAGGCTGATAGAATAGCAATCACAGAGGTTAATTACTTGAACAAGGGTTCATTTTTTGACAAGCTTGAACCATGGGGGAACTATGGTTGGGTTCATTTCTATTTTTACATAAGCTTGAAATGACAAAACTAAAAATTGAAAATGAAAATTGAAAATGGGTTCATTTTTTGACAAGCTTGAACCATGGGGGAGCTATGCTTGAGTTGGTTTGCATGCCCCCAACATGATGAAAGCGAGATTTTCTTATAACCATATGGAAATCATTGTGGTGAGGTAAGATGGTTTCGTCCAGAATAGAAAAAACACCTCTTTGGTTT
Organism: Pinus taeda; assembly: GCA_000404065.3. NCBI lineage: Eukaryota > Viridiplantae > Streptophyta > Pinopsida > Pinales > Pinaceae > Pinus > Pinus taeda. The sequence continues at coordinate 28,156 of APFE030905097.1, forward strand.
CGTCCAGAATAGACAAAACACCTCTTTCACTTTGTCCATAATAGACAAAGGTGAATGGTGTGATAGACCAATCACATAACCTACAAGGAAACTCATCTTTACAACTAGGTGCATGCCCCCAAGCTTTATTACATTCACTAGATTACTCATGGTTATCAGGTGGATGGAATGAAGATTCAAGTGATACCGTTGATGTAAAAGGACCATTGAGGGATGATGATTGACTTGGAGCTATGCTTGAACCGGGAAATGAAAGCTGGTCAATGGTGACAATCTTGCCTTTATGCAGGAAATACATCACTCGAAAGAGTGTTGAAACAATAGCTTCCATGTTATAAACATAGTCACACCCAAGAAGTAAATTGTAATCTAAAGGTCCTGGGGCTATCATCACGTTGAGCTAAATGGTTTTCCCTCCCAAAGTGATCGGTAACATAGGAAGGGTCCCTAATGGTCGATTGGTTCTTTTGTTAAAGCCTAACAGATTTTGTGTAACAGGCATAAGCAGTGGTGAACCAAGTGCTTTCCAAGCAGTTGAGGAAAGGATACTCACTGTCGCACCTTAATCTATGATAGTGCCAGACATGATCATTTTAAAAACTTGTACTATGATTTGGAAGGTACATAAGAAGGAAGGTAGGATCTTGCCAGTCGATTTCAATCTAAGGAAGTGACTAGATTACTTGGAGGGTTTATTGAATAAATGTTGGAATTAACCCTTGAGTTACGAGAACTGGGAGGTTTTCCTCCTGTCTAGATGGAATAGGTGGATTGCCCCAAGTTCGTTAGAATCCAAAGTAACATAAAGAACTTGAACGATATCATTTCCACTCTCTTCAGGAAAGGTACGATTATCTAAAGGTGAAACTGGGTCAACTGTTACCTCGATCTGTTGACTTTGGTTAGGTATAGACTCATAAGATTCACTTTCAGAGAGAGTGGTTTCGACCGACGGTTGATTTAAGTCAATCAGTTTTTCAACTAGCAAATGACTTAGGGAGAGTTTCTTGTAACCAGATGGAAGTCACTATAACAAAGTAGGATGGTTATCCAACACTCTTTTGGATACATCCAAAAAGGGACAAACATGAAGGGCATGGTTACCTTCACATAACCTACACGGAAACCTGACCTTTCTCCTATGTCCATGAATTTTTCTATCACTAGTTGAAGGTGTGTTACCAACATGATCACTAGAAGTTGATGACATGAGATGGTGTGAACAGGGAGACCATCCTTTCAAGATCTGAGGAAAGCAAGGACAGTCTCAATGAAAATGGTCACCCACACAAATTATGCATGGAAATTTGGCTTTGGGAAGTTGAATGCGTGGATTTTTACCAAATGATGCATTCAAAGCAATGGTTTCTTTGTTTCCCCCTTGCTGAATTGGCTTCTTCTTCTTCTCCTCCCCTTTCTTCTTCTTCTCAACCACCTGGTTACTAGTATAGCTCTTTTCACCAAGCGAAGAGGGAGAAGGGTAGGGAGAAACAAACGAGGAAGAAGGCGAAGGGTCACCTTGAGGATCAAATGGAGGTTGATTTGGTTGCAGAGAAATTGCGGCATTTTGAACCACAGAGGTTGAAAACATCCATACTAGCAAGCCAATTGTAAGTCCCAAAAGAGACAATGTAGCCATATAAGGAGCACCAATATTTCCCAAAGAAGGAAAAGGACTAGGATTCCCCTCAAAAGGGATTCCTTGATTAGTCGACTTCGAATTCGATGCCATATATCTCGACCTAAGATCAACTAAGGAACAGGTATGTTATTCTGATGTCAATTAATTTTAATTATTCTTTGACACAACTTTTCTTTTTCAATTGTTAAGAGTCGAGAAAAATCTTAAGATGACTCTAGTCTCCTTCGATTTCTAATGAGCGTAAAGTGAAAAGTTCTCAGATGAACCTTTTCTTTTAAAGAGTCAAAAAGGAATGAAAGTGACTACTCTGGAAAATACAAATAGAGGGATTACCAAACCAATTGCAAAACTGCAATATACACCTTGGTGATAAATAATGCACTAGACTTAGCTTCCTATGGATAAAGGATATAAGCTTGTTGTGTTCAGTGCATTGCGATAAAAAAGGCTACAGACTCAGCTTCCTATGGATAAAGGATATAAGCTTATTTTCATCTCCCAATATGTACTCGATGGTACAGGGAGCATAAGTCCACGCTAATACTTGTCGTATCAAGGAGGAGAAATAACCAAACCTTCGATGAAAATGATAGCAACTAGTTTTAACATCATGGAACACATCTCTAACCTAGACCTCTAGATATGTTGCATTAAGTTCCAAAGTGTTGTTAGGTTCATTGAAATTTATTTTAAAGTTCAGCTTTCTTAGATTTTTCCTTTGGATGGTTCACTGCGTGATGATGATTTGAAATTCCTAACATGCAATCTGCAATGATAAACAATCTTTGTTTAGTTTGAGCAATGAAAATCCTAGCTACTAGGGAAAGAAGATTACAATTCTTTCAAACAAAGAGCAAAGAGCACACACGAGTGCATTTTCCTAAATATTTTTTTTTTTGAACACAAACTAAAAAATGCTAAATGCAAATGCATGTATTTGTTTTTTTTCTCCTTAATGTGAAAAATTCCAAAAAGGAAAACTAAATGCAGCCAAGATCTGAAATATTTTACTCAAAATGACATTTTCGACAATTTCTTTTTCAAAAGAGAAAGGAAGACTAAATGAAACTTTTCAATTTTGAATAAAAAAATGCTTTTGACACTTCAAATATAAACAAATCAAATGAAATACATGAATAAAAGTTCAATCGATTATCAACAGAAGGAAGAATTCACGACACTTCTCTTTTTGACACAAAATGACAATTACGACACTTTTTGTACCAAAGTGACAGATTGATTTAAGCAAATTTTCGACAAAGGATTGTAAATGATGAAAAAAAACACAAAAAAAATTTACTAATCCTAATCTAATGAAGGCTGATCTATGTGATGCAAGTAGGCTTCAGTAAGGAGGCACTATTCATAAGCAACAAAACAACTAAACAAAACTGAAAACAAGGTCAAAAACCCTCAATTTCTAGAATGGAAAAAGCTTCAGTCAGTCATCACACATGGGCTTCACAGAAACAGGGATGAATTGCACTTTCTACACTTGGGAGGTGTGATGCATACAGGGTTACAGTGGAAGATAGTGCGATGGGCCAGGGAGCACAACTGAAATGGGTTTTTGCTTAGATGTGTAGTTGTTTTCAATTATTTGAGATAAGCTTTGATGGAAAGTAAAGAGTAAAGTATAGAGGAATTCCTTGAGAGGTTGCTGGGCTACCAAAAGGGCATCTAGATGTCCTTTTAAGTCAAATTTTTAATTCATAAACTAAACCAGATATTGACTGAAGCAACATTCATCTACTATGCAATTGTAGAGCAAGAGCAATTTGAAGGCTACCTGGCTGACTTCAGGCTCCCTCTATAGTTTATGAAACAAAAAATAACAACAAACAAACATCTTTTCATTCCCCAGCGTAGTCACTAATTTGTTTATGGGAAAACTAGTGTCTTGTCGAATGACTAGCCCTCTAGGTTTGGCAACTACCCTAGAAACAATAGTTTAAAGCAATTCAACAATTTCTTGTATGTGCAATATATAAAAGAAAGATAAGGAACCAACCTGGAACTTCCACTTAATCCCTTGCTTGCTCTCTCTCCCCCTTGACCGAGCTTGCAACTCCTCTTCGTACTTAACCCTCTCAGAGAGTACCTGCACAAGTATAGTAACAAATAACCATCAAAGCATCATGATCTATTACAATATAAACATTACAGAATCAGATGTAAAATGAACAAATGATAGCATTTGCAAATGATAACATTCACAATTGCACAATCATATGGAAGAAAACTTGAAGAACCTTATTAATAGAAGGGAGAATTATAACCTAGTTGTATAATCTAGCATCATCCTCCCAGCTTCAATCCCTCTTCACCTCAGGAAATAGGAAGATCACACAAACAATACAATACTCTTTCCTGAATTACAAAATATTAGCACTTCCTTTCAATTTACAATATTACAGCCTCCAGATCTCTTAGATGAGGGATCCATTTAGAGATGTGTGCAAGGGTGTGAGTCATGCATGGGGTTTGATTAGTGTCATTCCACTTGTTGCAATTGGTTCCACTTGGAGATTTCTTGGATCTCTTACTCATCCATGGGTGAATTCAGAGAGGAAAGTGGCATAGGAGAAGTTTCTCGAAGGTTCCATGAGCAACCACCTAGAAAACTGTCTCAGACATTTGTCCATCCTCACTCATCACATCCTATAGAAGGCCTAATCAATATGCATCGCACGTTGGCAGTGTACCACTTAATATGCATCACACCCTGCTAGTGGAGCAGTCAGTATCGTTCAGTTTAGGCCATTTCTGGATGGTTTCTAGGGTGGAACTTTTGGGGAATGATGTAATCAAATAACTATGTTCTTCTAGGGTATGAAACAACTCTTTTAGTGGTCGAAGATCCCTAGTTTATAAACATTTAAGTTTGGGGTTGATGTGCCCAAATATGTCTATAACACCTAGGAAAGGTTAGATAGACCTTAATTTGTATCTTATTTGGAGGCCCATAAGAATACTTGAATGAGATGTAGTATCATGGACAATTATGATTTTGGGGTATTCATAAAATAATTTTGTTGGAGGATGTGATGACGATTTATCATGTAGTAGCAAGGGAAGCATTTATAAAAAACTAAATGGACATGGTGAGTACATTGACAAGGATTCCTAAAGGAAATATATATATATATATATATATATATATATATATATATATATATATATATATATATATATATAGAGAGAGAGAGAGATATAGTATGGATTTGAAAATTTTAAATTATATATAAATCAGACTAAGACTTGCCATAAATGGATAACTTGGTTAACTACTGATAGAGTCTAGATGTAGACATAGGTCATAGAGCTGGTGTTACGAGGAGTTTTGCATCTATAGATAAACATAATTTCCCTAGGTGCGTAGCTACACCTAGAACAACATATTTAAAGCACTTAAATGTTTTCTATAAAAGATAAATAAGACAAGGGACCTACTTGTCATCTTTCACTTTCCCTTTGTCTCCTCTGTTTGGTTCCCGTCGCTTCTTCTCAAACTTAATCTACTCGATAAGTACTTGCAATCATAAACAAAGGACAAAAACCAATCAAAGCAAGAGATCTATCTACTATAAGAAAATGGAATAGAAATCATTTACACATATAATCATCATACATAAAGACAAGAACATGGGAAAAGGTGTAAATGAGTCTATTAAGTATAAGGAAGATTTGCAACCATGAAGTCTGATCCATTGTCACTGTTCCATCTTGGGTTCCAACCAACATCACATCAAAAGCACAACACTTCAACAACATAACAATTCTTTCTTACAATCTCAAACCTCACACCAATAGTATATCCTTACATATTCTCAAAGTCCATCCCCTGATCACTTAGATGAGTGCTCAATTTATAGGAAAATGATGGTGGTTTGGCCATAAATGAGGGAATTGAATGGCCTTCCAAGCATAGAGTTAGTTTCCATGGAGGAAGCGATGAGAGGATAGGAGGTTACTTAACTCATTCCCTATCTAATTTCAAGCTTATAGGAGATGATAAGTGTGGGAATCTTCTAGATCGCTCCAGAAGATAAGAATATTCCCAGAACCCTATGATGATTTTGCTCAATCTCGCCTAGTGCAGGTCAAAGTGGGCCTAAGTGCTCTGGAAATCACCCTAACATGGGCCTACCTGCATTGAAACACACTTACCCCTGACCAAGGCTGCGTTGGTCCCTCAAGGAGGCATTTATGGAGGGCTTCAGGCCAAGAAACTTTCAGGGAAGGAGGCATTCAAAGTGTTGACTTGTCTAGGGCATGTAGCAACTAAATTAGGGTTTAATGAACCCCAAAAGTACTCATTTGAATGATGGGAGTGATGTGCCCAAATGGATTTGTAACAACTGCCCCTAAAGCATGAAGTCGAAAATGTTAATGTCGAGTGATATTCTTTACGGTGTGATGAGGAGGTTCGAAGTGGATGATGAAATACATCGATTATAATACATAATATCATGATATTTTGATTTTTTCTCATGAATTGCTGAGGGAAGGCATACCCATGCTCAACATATAAACTTTCATTACAAGTACATAGATGGTCTCCTACGGGTATAGACCCATGATCAGATGATCATCAATGTAAAGCCAATGTATGAATGATTTGGTACATTTCCTGAAATCACAGCATAGATGGATGAAACTAGATCCGCGTTGTTCTATCTCATTCAATTGTTTGCTCAAGTACGAGTCTAACCATGTGAATATGTGATCTGTAGTTGAACATGGGAAAACACCATCTGATTACTAGCAAATGATGTAAGCCGTTAACAAACACAAGAGAAATCACCTATAATGATAATGATCCTCAAGGTACTGCAGTACATTTTGCTTGGTGTGAATCGATGTTTTGATTTCGAACACCATACAAAGTCTTTTGGTTGAAGGCTAGTGATGTCAACCTATTATAGGAGGTGAGAAACCTCTCATTGATGTATGCAAGCGTCAAGGTACTGGAAGGGTGTTTCTAAATCAACTTCTTGGATAATGTGCTCATGTCGACAAGAAGTGACTCATTGCAAGAGGGCCTTGATGTATCCCACATCAACGACATGAAATGAGTGTAATGATTTTTGGAGATAGAATGTGACTGACGACACAAGGTTCAAGAATGGCGGTTATGAAAATGAAGGTTTACAAGTATTGCAAAGGATGAATTTTAACTGAGTGACTTCTCTTGAACATGTCGGTGACACTGAATGGATTAGCAGCATTGACCCAAAACCAAAGTAAGAACAAGGTATGACGATCATCAAGTAGATAACCCAACCCAAATATTCACAATCATGAAGTGAAAGTGTCATGTTCGAGATCAACTTGCTACCATAAAGTTGTCGACCCCATTTCCCATTTTCCCTAGACATTGCTGACCAATACCTTTTTATTTTTTGTCAAGCTTGAGGAAGGTAACATACGCTTGTTGTATAATTCCACCCTTCTAGTGAATCCATCGCTATGTGATGTTTTAACGAGTCTTGCGAATGTGAAACTCAGTCTTCCCATGATGGACAAGCTTTTTTCTATTTGATGTTTTAATGAGTTTAACAACAATGATAGCTTGGTCCCTTTCATGTTTATAGAGTTTGAAAAGGGAAAAAAAGAAAAGTATACAAGTTATTTTTCGTAAATTTGTCTCTCAAGTCCAAAAAAGCTTAAAACAATAGAAGAGAGAACCTATTGATCATGTTCGATCCACGTGTTCTTTTTTCATAAATAATCTATCTTAGTCCATAAAAGGGTTAAACTTATACTAAGTAGATGTCATTTCCAATATTTTAATGAGCTTACAAGGATAAGCGCTCGACAATCTTTTCATATTTCGAGAGTCTGGAAAGAGCTTAAATAGGACTCCACTTTGAGGGATGAGTGGTGTCTAGTATAACAACTAGTTTCAGTGATGTTGGAACTTCTCAAAGCATGGTGATTTATGTGAAGAGGTTGGCTAATAAGACCACTCATTATAATTTTTCCTTAGAAAGGGTAAAATAGCCAATTGAAAGCATATGATCGACTAAGTAGATAGTGACGATGCAAGGAGAAAAACCAATGCTCATCTGACAGAAGAGGTTGATAGAATGGAAATTACAAGGGTTAAAATGGAGATGGGTTCATTTTTACACAAGATGGAACCATAGGGAACTATGCTTGGATTATGTTTCATGTTTACACAAACTTGAAATGAAAAACTATGCTTGGATTTCGTTTCATTTTTACAGAAGCTTGAAATGAAAAACTATGCTTGGATTTAGTTTACATGCCCCCAGCATGATGACTCAATACTAGGTGCATGCCCCCCAAGCTTCATTGCATTTACCTAAATAGACTACTCGGGGCTATGAGGTGGATGGAATGAAGGTTCATTTACGAGATCAAGAGAAAGCGTCAACTGGGATTTTATGAGATCTAATCAAAGACTCGACTTGGAACTTTGCTCCAGGGGACCTTGTTTCATTTTTTAATGAGATTGGCACAAAACATGGAACTCTACTCAGATTCCTTGTTTCATTTTTTAACGAGCTTGACACAAGATAAGGAACTATGCTCATACCCTTTGTTTCATTTTTTAACGAGGTTGACGCAAGGTAAGAAACTATCCTCATATTCCTTTTTTCATTTTTTAACGAGGTTGACACAAGACAAGGAACTATGCTCATGGACCCTTTGTTTCATTTTCTAATGACGTTGAGACAAGAGCAAGAACTATCCTCATACTCCTTGTTTCATTTTTTAATGAGCTTGACACAAGACAATGAACTATACTCATATTCCTTGTTTCAATTTTTAATGAGGTTAACACAAGAGAAGGAACTATCCTCATATTCCTTGTTTCATTTTTTAACGAGCTTGACACAAGACAAGGAACTATGCTCATATTCCTCATTTCATTTTTTAATGAGGTTGACACAAGACCGAGAATTATCCTCATAATCCTTGTTTCATTTTTTAACGAGCTTGACACAAGACAACGAACTATGCTTTTATTTCTTGTTTCATTTTTTAATGAGGTTTACACAAGACAAGGAACTAACCTCATATTCTTTGTTTCATTTTTTAATGAGCTTGACACAAGACAAGGAACTATGCTCATATTTCTTGTTTCATTTTTTAACGAGGTTGACACAAGACCAAGAACTATCCTCATATTCCTTGATCAAGACCCATAAGAGGTCATGACTTCCAAGAGGTTCTCATCAGATGGGAGAAAAATACTCAGGAAGGGATATGTAGCAAGGAATCCATAAGAAAGATCTGGTTCCAATGCCCCCAACACATCATGTACAACATCACAGAACTAATTTTCCATTGATGTAGGCATGGAATGGGTTGCCACATAATTTACTTGTGGCGAGGTGGAACAAAAGGACAATTTAGGGAAGATGGTTTAATGGAAGCCATATTTGGACCAGGAAATGAAAGCTAGTCAACGATGACAATTATTCCTTCATCAGAGAAACACATCACTCGAAAGAGTGTTGAAACTGTTATCACTCAGGTTGTCCCTAAGGTCCTGAAGGGATATGGCCGAGGTAACCACAAACCAATCTTTGGATTGCAGGTTCTAGCCCACCTACAATTAGAGAGGGCTCTCTCTTAATGATTTAGCTTTGTTGAGACCAGTTTTTGAGTTCAAGGGTTTTGATTTTTTGTTTGGATGGAAGATGATTGTGAGGAAAATAATTCCAAGCAGAGAGGCAAGGGAAATTCTGATAAGTTTCAAACCATTGGGCATGGAGTCATGGATTAAGGCTTGCTGCTGCGTTTTATTGGTCACAAGAGGATTATGGAGTGGGGTAGCTACACATGAGACAATTACTAGATTGCTGAAGAGATGGAATGATAATCAGTGATGAAGGGCAATCAAGAGCCATTCACCAACTGACAGGGAGGAGAAGTGAATGAATGGTTATCTAGGACCAGTTAAGAATTCCTAAACAAACGTTCATATGTGAAAGAAGTAGCGTAAACAAGATCATTTAAGTATACCTGTTCATAACTATTCCTGATGAAAACATAGATAAATTGCAGAAATTGAGCCTAGGGTGCAGCCAAGCAAATCCTAAACTATTTTTCTTTTCTGCAATTTGGATGGTGGATTGATGATAACATAAACATAAAAACTAAACAAAGTTTAAGAAACACTTATTGAACCATGTCGAAGCACAGGAATTCCATAGTCACTTCTCGACCAGTTAAGCACAGTGGACAGCTTCAGAATCCATGCTTTCAGCAGTCTTTGATTATAAAAAGTACCACATTTATAGCGCGAGACTCTACTCAGAAATATCGAACTAACAAAGAACAAAACAAGCAACCAACCAACCAAAAACCCCTACTCCATTCTTCAGGGTGGTATATATAAGCAAAATATCTAAAGTCATTTATTACAACCGACCTAAATAGATATGCAGGAAAAAGGCTTTCTAAACCTAACTTATGCTGGAATTAAATGTAATCAAGTCTTTTTGGGTTGCGCCAATGGCAGCTGGATCAAAAATTAAGTTAATATGATGTCCCCTGTGGCTTGGTGCAATGGTTCTGTCATAACTGTGCATTGAGTTCTGGTCCACTGATCTCCTGTGAGTTTAATGTGCAGTCATTTGTGCTAATGAGCTTTCAATCCGTCCTCAACTGCTTCTTGAATTTCAGGGCTTTACTTTTAATACTGGATTTGCCTCGAGCCCTGAGAAAACCTCCTTTGATATGCTTTGCCGCTACTCTGATACTCTTTGACATGATTTTTAGCTGCATATTTGATCTGATACTCTTTAACCTCTGATCCTGGTCTCTCTCTATCTTCAAATACGCTTAAATTGGCAAAATCAGGCTTTTTCGGGCCTTTTCGGTGAAAAAAGGGATGAAGAATCAAAAGATTCTCCAATATGGCGCTAATCGCGCATCGAAAACTGCCTATGTTTTTCATTCCGGAGCTCCGAAGCTTGACTTTCGTGCTTGCGTGTTTTTTTGTTTTTGGCTGCTGACGTCAACATGACGTCAGTTGTACGGTGGATGACGTCAGCATGACGTCAGTAGTGGGGTCCTCTTGTACGAATGTTACATCAGCATGTTGACATTAGCAGGGTTATGTGGCAGTACGGCGGGGTGATGATGTGGCGAGACACAGTTGTAGGTGACGTGGGCCAGGCGTAGGCAGGAAGGGGTGAGGTGGAGCCGACGTGGCGGGATGACGTGGAACTCCTGTTACATGGGGGGAAGGTGGTTTTGGTAGGGCATCGGACCGCTTTTGATATGAAAGCGGTTTCTGTCAGGGGCGGCCCGATGCAATGGGAACGCGCCAGCTGTCCCGGTGTACGACGGTAAAACCATCAGACATCGGGTGCTAACGTGCCCACACAAAAGGGCGCCCGATATGGATATCAGCCGTCAAATCTGGGAGAGGCGATCAGACAGTGGATGGGTGGAGAAGGTGCATGAGGTTTAGTGAAACAGCGTGCGCGTTAGTTTTTTAATTTTTTGCGGCGCGGGTGGGTTTAGACTCTAGGAAATGGGTTAATGGGTTTCGGTGCTTGGTTTATACATTAATCAAAACCTAATAATTTCAAAAGAAAATGCGCAGGAGGGGTTTTTTCCTTTGGAGAGGGTTTCTTTGTGTTTCAGAAGGGGTCCAAACACTAGGGAAGGCGAAATATATGCAGAGATGGGGGCTCTTACCAAGGTCCAAATGACCTAGTAATTCCCAAGGGATGTTTATGGTTATATTTCAACCAGGGGGAGGGGATATTTACATAGGGGAGCTATTAACATGGTTTTTAAATAGGGGGAAGGTAAATATATAGGGAGCTAAATAATAATGTCAGTAGTTAATATGAAAGTGACTGGAAAGCGCTAAGTTTCAGAGATCTTAGGCTGTGAAGGGGAGATAGAACTTTGTAGAGAAAGTGTGGAGCCTCTTTGAGTAAAGCAGATCTTTACCAAGGCTAATGACATGGAAAATTATGAAACTAAGAGGTATCAAGCATATCTTGACCTCTTTAGGGGAGGTTAGTAAGTGATTTTAGGGAAGAGGAAGAAGAGGGAGTTAGTCATGCCTCTCTTGAAGTCCTTCAAATGGGAGCTGTCTACTGACTGTGATGTGTATGAATGTAACACTTGAAAATGTGGAATTAATCCCCAATCAACCTTCTGCAACCTCAAAATTACCTACCCAGCCTACTTACCTAACATTTTTTATTCTTTTTTGTTCGGGTGCACTTGGACTTGCAGACCCATCTTTTGAACTTTTTCTTTTTGATGTCTTCCTATTCTACATCTACACTTATTTCTTCCAAGGGCCCATATTAAGCAGTTGGGCTCCTTTGATTCTCTACCTATCTAAGAATCTACCAAGATTACGCTGTTTAGACAGATTTTTCATTCTCTATATTCTAAAACAGGAAATTAAAACCTAGGGAGACCAAGATTAGGTTGTTTGGACCTCCCTTTAGGTGAAAACTTTACAAAAATCAAATAATTCTTCAAAATTTGGAATGTAGTAGATGATCTTTGAGTAACATTCTCTCATGGCCTCTTTTTGGTGACTGTTAGCAAATATGGAGCATTGCAGCATGCAAAGTATGACATATTTGGCCTGTAAAAATGTCAATCATGAAATATGAGTAACCTGCTGCAATAGGAGGCTAACACTAGCGATGAATCTTAATGGATTTTCACATGAAGATGTTTTAATCAAATTGTTTCCTTATACCTTCCAAGGATCTGCTGGACCTTGGTATTTTTCCCTTCCAGTGAGCTCAATAAGGGAATGGGACACTTTTCAAGAAGTATTTCTTGCAAAATTTGGTGATGATGGGACCATAGAGTCCTTAATCAATGATCTTTCTAACTTAAAAGTAAACTCAGAAGAAAGGGTCAAAGACTTCAACTCTAGATTTAACAAGTTACTAAACAAAATCCCAACTGCCTCAAAACTTGCAGTCAATGTACAAGTAGAATGGTACATATCCTCCCTTCCTTCTAATATCACGATTTTTGTAGATAGAGCCAATAAGGTTACCCTTGTATAAAACATGAAGGAAGCTTTGTTTGTGGAAAGAAGAATTATTACTTTAGAAAGGAGGTCAAAGATAGATGAAAGGAAGTCAAAAAAGGTAACATTCAAATATGATTCAAAAAAGAAATCTCCAAAGGATCCTTTCGATCTTGAAGGCCTTCAGAAAGTGTTAAAGACCATGTCCAATGAAATGGTCGAAACAAGAAGTAGGTTGCAGAATCTTCTACTCCAAAAAAACCTTTTCATTCCTTTAAAAGGAACACTTCTTGTCCATCACAATCATCGAATATTATTTCAAATGTTGAATCATATCAAGAAGCAAAAGAAGACTCACCAACCAAAGAGGAAACAAAAACGTAAGAAGAAGTTGAATTAAATGGAACGTGGGATTTCATTCTACCATATGAAGACGAAGCACAAGCTATGGTAGTAACTACAAGAAGTGAAAACTCTCTTGATATGTCTATAACAAATTAGAAACAAAAAACTTCTACTCCTGTAAAGGAGAAAACAATAAGTAAGAAGTCTAAGACTAGTCATACTGATCCTATTCCACTAGATCCCCAAAATCGTTCCAAAACATTGGTAATATCAGATATAGTGGAATATAACATAGTCAAAGATATGAAAAAGACCAGAGAAAATATTTCATTACATGAGTTGACTAAACTCAAATGACAACAAAAAATTCTATTAAGAGAGTTAAAAGTAGTTCATGTATCTCCTCTGCCATCTGCTATAGTTACTCAATCTGCCTATGATATGGCAAAACCTCCCTCATCTTCAAATAAAGTAAATCCTACAGATTTAGTTTTAATAGGTGATAGGTATATTTCTCATACACCTCCATACGTCCTTACTTATGGGATTTTCAATAGAAATGTCCACAATTGCCTTGCTGATTCAGGAGCCTCTTCAAATATTATGCCAAGGATCATGTGTACTAAATTGAACATTATGCCTTAGAAATATGTAGCACACATAGTTCAATTGGAGATGACAAAGGTAGAGGTTCTTGGATAAATAGCATTAGCTTTAATTAGGCTTTCCTCTAATCCAAAAGTTTCACAGATAATCAATATTCTAGTGGCTGATATCCTTGAATTGTATGTTTTAATTCTAAGAAGGGATTGGTCTAAAACGTTTCATGGATACTTCACAACTGATTGGGCTCACATGTGTTTGCCACATAATGGCAAACCAAACCAAATCAGAGTAGACCGAGAGAAGTTCATGAAATACACAACCAATGATCTCGAGGGAAGCAATGAAACCGTTTCTTTCATCAATAATATCATTGGAAATTACTCAGCTGAGCCATTTTTGGGATATTTTAATGCCCAAAGATCTCCTTTTCCAGATAATGTTGTAGTGTCTCAAATAGAAAAAATTTCACAAATAGATACTTCCAAGAGTGTAAATATACTCGATAAAATTTTAGATAATTCATTGTTCTGGGCTCTCTATTTTTATGGTTCCAAATCTGATGATGGTGCAGGTGCTGGATGTATTTTAATCAAACCACAAGGAGAGGAAACCGTGTTGGCCTGCAGACTTGAATTTCAATGCGCTAACAATACTACGGAATATGAAGCATTGATTCAAGGGGTATATAAAACCATTGGCCTTAATGTCAAGTATTTGCAAGTATATGGAGATTCTGAAATAGTCATTAAGCAGGTAAGCAACACAATTCATTGTGTGTTTGGGCACCTTAAAAATTATCAATCTCTAGCCCAGAATCTTACTTCTCATTTCACTTCTTTTAACATTTCTTCAGTTCCTAGATTGCAAAACGCAAGTGCTGATTTACTTGCTAATGTGGAATCGAAGCTTATACCTTCGGAAAAATTTAGTCCATATAGATTTTCTATAGAATTAGTTTTTAGGCCATCCATTCCTGATAATGTAACAAATTGGAGAGTGTTTAATAATGATGCTGATATAAACAATTTCCTTAGATCATAAGGATCTTATGAGGAACAAATCATAGATGAACATGAGAATGACTCAAAAATAAACCATAAACAAGATCAAAACACGATCCTAAATTCTATAGTTAAGATGGAAGATCTCTATGATTTAAAGGACAAATTTAAGAAAATTAGCAACTTCGAAACTCACAGTTCTACTCTAATATTTGTAGTAGTAAACCTAGGTTCAAATAAAAAACCTCAAAATGTCAACCTAGGTCTTGGTTTGTCATCTGAAGAAAGAATATCATTAATTAAGTTGTTGAAAACATATAAAGGTGTCTTTTCCTGGGATTATGCAGATCTCAAGACCTATGATACCTCTGTAATTCAACATACCATACCAATGACTTCTAATGAAAAGGTAGTTCAACAGAAGCTTAGGAAAATTCACCCAAACCTTGAAACTCAAATCAGATCCAAATTGAACAAGCTTATGAAATCCAAAATAATATTTCCTGTTAGACACTCAAAGTGGGTATCAAATATGGTCCCTGTGAGGAGAAATAATGGTGATATTAGGATTTGTATTGATTTTAGAAACCTGAATAGAGCTTGTCAAAAGGATAACTTTCCTGTGCCTAACATGGAGCAAATATTGCAATCAATTGTAGGTTTTGAATTAATGTCTTTTCTAGATGGATTTTCAGGATATAATAAAATTCTTGTAAATCCAAATGACATATTGAAGACAACATTAAGGACTAAGTGGGGGACATG
Organism: Pinus taeda; assembly: GCA_000404065.3. Lineage (NCBI taxonomy): Eukaryota > Viridiplantae > Streptophyta > Pinopsida > Pinales > Pinaceae > Pinus > Pinus taeda. Next base: position 43,517 of record APFE030905097.1, read on the forward strand.
TGCTTATTAGAATATGCCTTTCAAAATCATTAATGCAGGTGCTACATTTCAACGTGCTATGGATATTTCTTTCAAAGCTCTGATTAATAAATCAATTGTTATCTACCTAGATGACATTACAGTATATTCTAAGGATAGAAACAATCATTTAAATGACCTAACACATTTTTGAAAGATGCAAGAAATATGGCATTTCTTTAAATCCCAAAAAAACATATTTTTCTTTACCAGAAGGCAAACTCCTTGGATTTATAGTGTCCAAGAAAGGGATTTATATTGATCCTGATAGAGTCCAAGAAATTGAAAAGATTCCTCTCCCACATAATAACAATACCATGCAATCATTCCTAGGCCAAATTAATTTTGTAAAAAGATTTATTCCATATTTTTCACAGATTGTCCTACCCCTTGAAGTAATGATAAGAAAGAACACAGTTTTCAAATGGGGTAAAGATGAAAGAGAGTCATTTGAGTTGATAAAAGAAGCCAATATCAATGCTCCTTCTTTAACAACTCCTAACTTCGTCAAACCTTTTCTGTTATACACTTTTGTGTCTGACACATCATATGTAATAGTTTTAACATAGCTAAATGATTAAAATATAGAGGCACACATCTATTTTTCAGTTCCAACTTGCAAGGTGTCGAGTTAAACTATTCAGTTGTTGAGAAACATGCTTTTGCTATTTTTTAAACCTTGAAACATTTCAGACATTTTCTTCTCAAAACCCATACAAAGATAGTAGTACCTTACCTTGCAGTAAGGAAATTATTGGTTCAAAGAGAAGTAGGGGAGAAAAGAGCCAATTGGGTTAAAGAGTACGATGTAGAAATCTGGCTAGCTAAAATTGTTAGGGGCCAAGGTTTGTAGGATGCTAACTGAAGCTTCCCACTTATTAGCAAAAGAAGACTGAGGTAACGAAGTGAAAATATCAGAGGTAAGCCTCAATAATGCACAATCATAGTATGTTGATTTGAAATTTTATTTAAAGAATGGATATGCTCCTATACATCCCAATTATAAAACAAAGCGTGCTTTAAGGTTAAAATCCAATCAATATGAATTAATTGATCACATATTGTTTAGAAAAAACTATGATTTGGTATTATTAAGATGCCTAGAAAAACTTGAAGCTGAACAGGTCATGTAGGAATTACATGATGGACCAACTGGATGTCATTTCAGAGGAAACACCACATCTCACAAAATCTTGCATGCAGGTTATTATTGGCCAACAATATTCAAGGATGCACATGAATATGCAAGAAAATGCAAAACTTGTCAAACTGCAGCCGGAAGAGAAAAGAAACTAGCGTTCCCTTTGCAGCCAGTCAATATCCAACAACCATTTGAACAATGGGGATTAGATATAATTGGTGAGATTGTTCCTCACTCTTCAAAGCAGCACAAATACATCCTTAAAACTACTTATTACTTCACAAAATGGGTAGAAGCTATCCCACTAAAGATAGATTGTATAGAAAATGTTATAGATTTCATTGATCAGTACATAATTACCATGTTTGGCTCACCCACACCTTTAATGTTTGACAATGCATCTCATTTCTCCTGAAATACAATGGTAGGATTTGATTTTATGTGAGGTTTCAAATTAAAGTATTCATCCAACTATTATCCACAAGGTAATGGATTAGCAGAATCAATAGACAAAAACCTTATCAGAATCATCAAGAGGCCAATAGACCCAAATCATAGGAATTTGCACAAAGCATTGACATTTTCTCTTTGGGAAGACAGAATTACATAGAAGGCTTCCATCAGTGCTTCTCCTTTCGCTTTAGTTTACAGAAAATAAGTTGTTCTCCACACAAACATAGCAATCCCATCTCTCACCCTAGTGCAATTCATTGATGAAAACCCTTCCTCTTCTCTTCAAGCAAGAAAATTCCAAATTATTAAGCTTGAAGAAGAAAGAGACAAGGCTAAAGCAACCCATTTCCATCATCAGTAATTAGTCAAAGCCTCTTTTGCTACAACCTCTCTCAGTCATAAAAATTTTGAAGTAGGTGATATGGTTTTGAAATGGGACAAAGCACATGAGGAAAAAGGTAAACATACCAAATTTCAAACACTATGGCTTGGACCTTCCCAAATCATTGAGAAAATTGGTTAATCAACATTTCTTTTAGAGGGCTTCTCAAGTAGAATGGATTCCTTGCACGTTAATGGGAAAATTTTGAAAAAATACTTTTCCTAGAAGATAACCTCTTCTACTTTTGTACCATATCGCCTCTAATATTCTTAGGGAAATGAAGTGTAAGTAGTATTTACTTTTGGCTTCTCAAAATAAAATCTTTGATAAATTTTCAATTTTTTGCTTCTATAAGTATGAAAAGTTAGAGAAATAATTAGGACATTTGAGTATCAAAATAAACTTGATTTCTTTGGAAAAACTTGACCTTGCCAAAACATTTATTCTATGAAAAAACTCTTATCTTTTTAAAGTATAGATGTTTTGTTATCAGTCAAGAAAAAAATCTTTAACCTAGTAAGGACTTTCTACAGATAAGTATCTCAAAACTCTATCATTATCATCCAAAACTCTTAAAAGGGCCAATGATTAACCTCATCTGATAAAACTTTCCTTTTTAAGAGTGTAATTCTAAAATATGCAAAACTTAAAAGATAATAAGTCTCATTACGAGCTTGTTTACCATGATCATAGGGGAATAATTAAACTGATATTACAAAAAATGCATACCAAAACAGGGTAATAGCCAATGATCTAATCAATCAAAAGACAAGGGGTCTCATCAAGAGCTAGATTGTTCAGTTTAGTTACAACCAGTGAATGCCATTCTCATTATTAGGTTACTAAGCCTAAACAATGTCTTTAAAGGAACTTGAAAAGAAAGATCATATCAGAAAGAAAAAGGACAAGATCCAAATGAGATTGAAAGCAAGTGAACATCATTTTGAATTTTGAAAATTTCTTTAGATGGGACAATGAGTCATTGTCTTTCAAGAGATAACCCTGTCGATGCTATAAACACCTGCTGGTAGCAGAGGCTCTATCTATGATAAATGAGTAAAAAATAAAAACTAATCTATGGAAGACACCAACTATATCTCTTTAAATCATAATATTGACTGATGCAAACATTTATATTTTTATCACTGCAAGAGAAAAGTAGTTGAATAAATAGGTTGAATAAGTGATTATGATTCCAGAGAAATGTTGTTTAGTTTATAACTCATGTAATTATTATTCATATAACTCTTCTAATTTTGAAAGTTCTAGAAATTATAGAAAACTATCAGAGATAATTGGTACTCCCAAGTGAATCGCCAATTGTTGTACTATGTAACAACCCCCCCATTTATATATAGTAGTAGCTAATATTAGACATATAAATGGCGACCCTTTTAAATTTTTACTCTTTGAAAAATAAATCCTAACTCTGAGAAATTTCCTTGAAAACTCTTAGAAAAAACCCAAGTTTAGGATCATTATCGCAAATCACATTTCACATTTTTTCATGTAAACACCTTTAAGTAAATCCAGAATTGCGATATGTGATCAAAACTCCTGATACGATATTCCGATCAAAATGCCTTGAGAATTCACAATTGCACTTAGCATAAATCGCAAATAAATAAGCCATGCCATTGTGTCATCCTTTAATGGTTTGCGAAATGTGATCTTGCTATATTCGCAATTGCATTTTGCATTATAAATAGACAATGCTATATTACATCGTTTAAAAGTTGCGATGCATGAATAAAATACCAAGCATTGAAAGTAATTATGTTAATGAATGGTTTGACATGGTAATTAATGTTTAGTAGCCTGAGGAGAAGTAATGATGTTTCAAGTTATGGCTAGTTAACATTGAATATCTCGCTTGAAATCCTCCCACGATTCAAAGTCATTTCGGAGAGCTTTCAACATTAAATTTCACTATATCGTCTACGCTGATATATCTCTTCCATTTTAGGCAAGATTCAAAAGACATGTCATTGTGGAAGGTGATGCAAAAACAGAAAAAGAAGAGCATTACGGAGTCTGAGCTATCAGAAATGTCTCCTATATTCTCTGATACGGTCTGCAGTGCCAACGAGGGAGAAATAACATGGGAGGTCATATACAACAGGCTTGAGGATAAGCATCCCAAAGTTACTGTTGTAAAGGCAACAACCAACTCAATAAAACCTTCAGGAGTCCAATTCAAAGATGTTTCCTATTCATTCCTTCATATAATAGAAGCAAGAGTGAAAATACTCCCATATATTGATATGTTTAGGTGGGGGGTGGAAAACCTCACTATTAAAGACAGGCAATTTAGAAACTCGACAATGGAACTCATGGGCTATTAAGCCCCTATACTACTAGTGTAACCCCTTATTGTTATTAGTTCAACCCCCTTATTATATTGTTGTATCCATGTGGTCCCCATATTGTTATTATTGTGCCCCATAGAAGCCCACTATCATTATTATTGTGCCCTTACATTATTATTGTTATGTCGGCTTTGATTATATTATGACCCGTTAGACTCCTATATATAGAATGGAGGTCTTGTCATTTGTATCATCTAAGAATTGTTCATTTGTGTAATGTAAATGAGGTTCCCCCCTCGAAGAGGCTGAATTCTAAGGCGTTTATCTATCTTTTCTATCTTTTTGTGAGCTGGTTTCATAACATTTGGTATTAGAGCTTTGGATTCTAGGGTTTCTATGCTCCAAACAGGTCAACGTGGAATTTTCATTATAAATTTTTTCTGCAATGTTTCAGAAGCTAACAAAAACACCCATTTGAGAAGAAATCACATTAAACCTTGGGTCCAAATTTTAGATCTTGTCTCGCTTTATTTTCAGAATACAACCTGAGGAATTTAGGGTTTTTGCAAGCTCCAGAATTTCATCTAAAGCAGGTCATCATGACATTTCACTATAACATTTTTTGTGTGATGTTTCAGAAACTAAAAAAAAAATTGTGACAAAATCGCTCTAAACCTTAGGAACTAATTTCATATCTTATCTCGCTATATTTTAGGAGATATGATTTGAGGAAGTTAGGGTTTTTGCAAGCTCCATAATTTTAGCTAAAACAGGTCATCATGGTATTTTCACTATAAATATTTTGCTACAAGTTTCAAAAGCTAAAACAGAAACCCATTTGAGAAGAAATCAGTCTAAACCTCGGCTCCGAATTTCAGATCCTGTCTCGCTATATTTTTGGAGATATAGTCTGAGGAAGGTAGGGTTTTTGTAGACCCCTGAATTACATTCCAAACATGTCACTTTGGGAAAATCGCCATAGCTATCTCTCTGTGAATCAGATTGAAATTTCATAAGAATTTACAAAAAGAGGACAGACTGTAGTTTCCATTGTATATTTTCAGAACCAAAGGTAAAAAAATTCACACGTGGCACTTCATACAAGTTCGCTCTTATAAAAATGTATATAATCAGGTCATCTTGGGAGATTGTGCATAACTCTTTCTTGGAGAATCCAATTTTGATCATACTAGTGGAATTGGAAAGAGAACCCAAAGAGCTATTACAGATTGAAATTTTAGATATTAAAGATCTGAAAGTACAGAGTTACAACCGTTTCAAGATTGAGCTCCTAAAATCAAGAAAAAGCAAGATGAGGAAGTTTGATGGCAACGATCGGCTAAATTGGATAATACAGATGGAGAAATATTTTGATCTACGTGGTGTACCACTGTTACAAAAGGTACATATTGCATCTAATTATTTAGAACCAGATTAATTTTTATGGTATAAAGGGCTTTGTTCTCATAAAACACTTGTTACGTGGTGAATTTTCATGGAGGAAATGATAACACATTATGAGGATACAAAGAGAAACACCTTCTTTAGCCAATTGATAAATCTCAAACAAAAGTGTTCAATGGAAAAGCACATTGAGGGCTTTCAAAAATTGAATATAAGGGTAAATGATATTCGAGAGAAGAAAAGGATTGATTTCTTCATAGGTACTTTAAAGGATAACATTCAACATGAGGTTCGTCTTTGGGACCCTGATTCAATGGAGAAGGCTTTCAGGTGGGCAAGAAAAATTGAGAGTGAAATTATGGAAACAAGGAATCCCATCACTCATGACTATAATTATGGAAGTGTTTTTTCTCCTAGCCTTCCACAACCTACAAGTTTTACACCACAACAATTGGAAGAAAAGAGAGAAAAAAGGCTTTGTTGCAATTGGGATAGAAAATGCACTAAAGGTCATAAGTGTGCTGAGAAGAAATTATTTTACATATATTATGAAGAGGAGGAAGAAAAGGTTAAGATACATGAAAAGAAGAGGATATACACCAGGAACCAACCCCAGAGAAAGAAGAAATGAATCCGACCATATCTTGTAAAGCATTGGCAAGAATTACCAGTCCTCAAAGTCTCAAGATAGAAGGACATATCAAGAAGAAAAAGGTTCAAGAAGTGAAAGACCACATCGATAAAGAAGAAATGAATCCAACCATATCTCGTAATGCATTGGCTGGAATTACCACTCCTAACACTATCAAGATAGAAGGACATATCAAGAAGAAAAATGTTCAAGTGAAAGATCACATTGAGCATCAAGAAATGAATTCGACCATATATTGTAAAGCATTGGAAGAAATTACCACTCCTCAAACTCTCAAGATAGAAGGACATATCAAGAAGAAAAAGGTTCAAGTAGTGAAATATCACATCGAGCATCAACAAAAGGTTCTCCAACCTTTAAAGGATAACTCCAATTTGGTGCAGAATCGAATAAAACAACAGGTAGATCAACATCGTAGTGAAAAATGTTTTGATGCTGATTGGGTATTTTTATGACTACATCTCAAGCAAGCTATTTATGAGAAGGAAATGTTGGAAATACTACATTCATTTAAGAAACGGTGACCTTACCCAATGGGAAGGCACTTCAAGGTAAAAATGAATCATGATAGTCTTAAATACTTTTAGAACAAATATTACCTTTAGAAGAACAAAAAAAATGGGTCACAAATATGTTGGATTATGACTTTGACATCATTTATAGAAGAGGGAAGAAAATTTTTATTGCAGATGCATTCTTAAGAAAGGATGAGGATGTGGAATCATTGTTTTGTGCTATTTATACTATCCAACCAGATTGGATAAACCAAGAAAGGGATGAATGGAAGAAGAACGAAGAAGTGTGGCCACTCATTCAAAAGTTGCAAAAGATCCCAATTCAAACAACATTTCCAAAACTTGAAGAGGAAGGAAAAATCATATTGGAACCTGGAGCAGTCATAGAAACAAGAACCTGAAAGTTACAAAATCAATCAATTTTAGAGTATCTCATCAAGTGGAAGAAATTATCTGCTAAATATTCCACATGGGAGGGTAAGAATTTTATACAAAAGCATCAAGAACTACTCAAGCGTTGAGGACAACACTTTTTGAAGGAGAGGGGCATGTTAGGCCCCTATACTACTATTGTAACCCCTTATTATTATTAGTACAATCCCCTATTATATTTTTTTTACTCATGTAGTCCCCATATTGTTATTATTGTGCCCCATAGAAGCCCACTATTGTTATTTTTTTTTTCTCAGTAAAAGTTCTAACTATTGTATTATATGTACATAAAGGAAATTACAGACATATGTAGCGTGACAATAACACTGTTCTCCATGGCCACCCTCGGCACCATGGATACACTGACTTCACAGGAGGCTCCCTCGCAGGGGTAGCGACTGACACATTTCCTTAGACCTCTGGAAGATGAACGAGGCTCCAAAACGATTTCAAAAAAATGCCCAAAACAAGACTCATACTAACCAGGAGTTTGCAAATTATCTAGCCCACGCAGGGGCGTCCCTCCCCAACCTATTGGGCCTGAGTTAACCCGACTACCCATTACCAAGCTGGAACAAAAAGAGCTGATAATTTTAAAGAAGAACAGGGAAATAAACTGAATTCGGACCCAAACCAGGTAACCGTCGCTTGACATTGTTCTGGACTGATGCCTGGTGAGGTCGCGCGCAGGGTGGCTACCCGTCCGCCGGAGACTTCTCTTCTTCAATCGTGCACCAGCCAAGACCTTCAGGGACACCCTTCCACATTGCTGCCCACTTGACGTGCTCCTCGTCTGAGACTGTCGGTGCTCTGGAGGTGGAGGGGTCTGCCATGGTGGCTGTCCCTGATGTGCTTTCCCCACTTGGGGGGGGTGGCAAGGGGTGGGCTTGTTCCGGGCCTGCATTGGGTGCATCCTCTCCTCCTGGTGGCGCTTCCTCCCCTGCACCCTCCGGGACTTGGGTGAAGAGAACCGATACATGTGCACAAATGCTGTGAGGATCACGCGCATTGCCGAGGGTGAAAACCACAGAGCCAAACGCCGGGAGGGCAGGTCCCTCCTCGCTAACCCCACCAACCTTCGTGATTTGTCCTGCGTGGAGAGGTGCCACCCCTGCCTGTCGATAGCAGTAACAGCAGCAGTAGTGGTGGTGCTCCCGCTCAGCGCCACCACGCCCGCGTCCCCTGTTCGAGCCTCGTCCCGAGCCCCTTCTTCTGGGCTGTCTCTGACGCAGTCGGGCCATGACTGAATGGTCTTGCAGCTTCCTAGGAGCTTGAATTCGGTGCTGGCTCCTGCCAAGCACCACCACCACCACCTTCGATACCTCCTCCAACAGTTTGACACCTCCTGTTGCCAAATTGCAGAGCTCAGAGTTCGCCTCCCGAACCTCTGAGCTTGCCTTTCCTCCTTCCCAAGAGTATGCCCAGTTGTAAAGACTATAGGACCAGAGGGCAGCCAGCGTGGTCGCGCGCCTCTTCCCTCTGCAAATTTTCCCCGGAGAGTTCTGCCACCCGCAAGCTGCGTTAACCAGGAGCCATTACCGGATGCCATCGTCGGTTTCATACTTATCACCGTGCCATAGAAATGAGCGCCTCCCTCGTCCCTCCATCCCATCACCCTGTGCGGCATTAATGCCGTGAGCTCACAGCAGCCGGAGTTGGTCGATGGCGGCTCCATTAGTGAGCATTTAAGTTGCATGGGGCATCACATGGGGGCCATGTGGCTCGGCCCGCGTAAACCCTGTGTCACCTGCATCCGGGGTTTCCATGTCAATCTGAAGGAGTTCCTTGCATTCCCGAGTCTTTTGAATGCTGGGGATGATGCTTAAGTTTCCAACTTGGAGCGGATGGCTGCTTTCGACCCCAATGTTGGCTAGTAGATCAGCCACCTTATTCCCCTCTCTTCTAATGTGATGGAAGGTGAGGGCTCTGTGGTTGTGCAATTCTTGAGAAATGCTTTGTAATCGGGCTTCAAGCCACCAACTATCTGCTACTTTCCTGGTGTGAGAGCCATTTTGGATGCAGGTGGCCATTCGAATGATGATCTGGGAATCTCCTTCTACTATGAGTGGTTGGAGATTCTGTCTTCTAGCAACCAGGAGTCCTTGCCATAGTCCTTCTAGCTCCGCTGAGTTGTTGGTGTCCCATCCAATGTTGCCGAAGTAGACCTGTATGTCATCGCCTTTGTGATTGCTGATGATGCCACCAAAGCCTGCTTTCCCTGGGTTTCCTTTAGAAGCTCCATCAAAGTTGAGCTTGTAGGAGTTGGTGGGTGGGGCTATCCATTTTCTGTCCTCCTTGTTATCGCTGCTTGATTTGTGCTGGGTGGTGGTTCCTTGGGGGAGATCTAACTTCCAGTTGTCCAGGATGTTTTTCTCGTTATCCTTTTTAGGGAGGTCTTCTTCTGTCCAATGTTTCAGAAGCATGGTTTCTCTGAGGTTGCTGTGCACTCTGTTCCAAACTTCTTCTGTGGGCATCTTTTGGTCTTTGAAGATCCGCCTGTTCCTTTCTTTCCATAGGTTCCATACTATTGTACCAGGGATGTGGTTCCATAGATGGTTGAGGATCTCACAGTCATAGGGGCTTTTTGGCCAATGTCGAATGGTGTCAATGATGTCCTCACGTTCTTTGCACCGTCTTTGACATCTGAAGCTTGCTTGACTCCAAAGCTGATTGGCAATTGGGCAAGTGTCCAGGAGGTGCTGTATGGTTTCTTCATTATTATTGCAATTGTGGCAAATTGAGGGCCCATGGAAGTTGCGCCTTCTCAGCTTGTCCCAAGTGAGGATTTTTTTGTGTCCCAACAACCAAAGAAAATGTGAGATTTTTGGCCATGTTTTGAAATTCCATATTCTATCCCAGAGAGGGTCCCGTCTGATGTTGGGGTCCCCTATGAGATTATATGCTTCAGACGTGGAGTAGGTGCCTTTGGGGAGATATCCCCATCTGAGAATATCTTTGCTGCTTATTGCTCTGATGCTTCTCTTCCTTAGCTCTTCTTCAAGTGCTGATGCTTCCTGTTCATCTGCCTCTGTTGTTATTTGATTGCTGGGTAGCCATTGTCTGTAACCATCTACCGTTGCCTGCTCCCAAAATCTGTGTACCGTAGCTTGCTGCTGATCCTGGCTGTCCGGAATTATTCTTGGAGAAAGAACATTTGATAGTTTCGGCTGCTGGTTCCAGGCGTCCATCCAAAATCTGGCTCTCTTTCCATCCCGTATTTCCCAAAAGCTGTGCTTCTGTATGAGCTGATGGTGTTGTTTGGCTGCGTTCCAGATGAGTGAGCCATTGAGGGTGGGCTCGAATCTTATGAGATCTGTTTGTGGGATGTTATTGGTGTATTTGGCAGTCCAGATGTTAGTCCATAATTTGTCGGGATGTATTAACCATTGCCACCAGATTTTGCCATTCATGACGGCGTTACTTTTCTCTGGATCTCTGAGTCCTATGCCTCCTTTACTTTTGGGCTTGCATACTGTATCCCATTTCACTAGAGCCCATTTGCGGTTGGTGGCAGAGCTTCCCCATAGAAAGTCCCTCTAAATATTTCTCAATCTCTTCAGGACCCATTTCGGAGCAGCTAGAATGGAGAAGAGATAGAGAGGCATGGCTTGAAGAACAGATTTGATTAGCACCACACGACTAGCAAAGTTGAGGGATCGATAGGTCCAGAGGCTGAGCTTAGAATCCAACTTACCCAGCAAGACTCGCCAAGCAGGTTGCTTGATGGCGGAGGCGGTGAGGGGAGCTCCCAGGTAGGTGGAGGGGAGGGTGGCTGCTTGGAATCCCAGGATGCGAGTTATGGCAGATTTGACTGAGGGAGGCATGTGGAAGAAAAAGATTTGAGATTTAGAGATGTTGACATGAGTGCCCGAGGCTTCTGAGAAGTCGTTGAGCAGGGATTTCAAAAGGGATGCTTCTTGGGCTGAGGGGTAACCATAGAGCATTGTGTCGTCAACAAACTGCTGATGGGAGGACGCTGGGGAATTGTGGATGGAGATACCTTTAAGCTGGTTGGATTGCAGAGCCTGTTTGATGTGCCTGCCCAGACCCTCCGCCATGATAACGAAAAGGAAGGGGGAGAGGGGGTCTCCTTGCCGAATGCCTCTGGACGGTTTAAAGGGGCGGGAGGGAAGTCCATTGACAAGAAGTGAAAAGTGGGAGGAGGAAATGAGACTCATAATCCATCGAACCTAAGAATGACAAAATCCAAAGGCAATCAACATATACTTGATATAGGACCAGCTGAGCTTATCGAAGGCTTTGGAGAGATCAAGCTTGAGCAGCATCCCAGCTTGCTTGGAGATTTTGAGAGAATGAATGATTTCATGCGTGAGAATGATGCCATCCATGATTTGGCGTCCTTCAACATATCCTGATTTCTCTGGAGAGATGATCATGGGCAGAAGGGGTTTTAATCTGTTGGCAATGACCTTGGAGATGACTTTGTAGAGGACATTACAGAGGGAAATGGGTCTAAATTTTTCAGGAGTTATGGAATTCTCTTCTTTGGGGATGAGAGCTATGAATGTAGAATTGAGGGAGGGGAGCATCCAGCGCATGGCTCTGGATTCCTCGACTACAAGCCAGACCTCCTCCCTGATCAAATCCCAAAAAGTATGGAAGAAAGTAGTAGTGAAACCATCAGGACCAGGAGCTTTACCTTCTTTGAGCTGTGCCATCGCTTCATCGACTTCCTGGACTTGAATCGGTTTCATGAGGATGTCATTATGCTGCTCGTTGATGAGTTTGGGGATATTACTTGTAATTTTCATGATTGCCCCGATGCGATCGACCAAAGGCTCTTGGTGCATCTGCTTGAAGTGATTGAGAAGGACCTGTTCTATTTGCTTATGCTCTTCTACTTTTGTCCCTTCTTGGTTGAGGATAAAGGGGATTTGGTTGTGCATTCTCCTTTGCACAGTGGTTCTGTGGAAAAATTTTGTGTTACGCTCCCCTTCCTTTAACCATCGTATCCGAGATTTTTGCCTCCAGTAGATTTCCTCTTGCTTCCTTCTTTCTTCGAGCTGGCTGGTTATGTGTCGTTCTCTCTCCAGGGTGGTCTCTGTATGCCCTGCATTTATGATTTCCTGGTGAAGATCCTTTAGTTCTTGATTGAGCTCTCTTTGAGCATCAAATATGTTGCCAAAGGTCTCTCGATTCCATTGTTTGATGTGGCCTTTTATGAAGCAGAGCTTTTGCTGGAACTGGAACATTTTCATGCCTTCAGGAGGGAGAAAGGAGCTCCAGGTGTTTCTGATGAAGTCCTTGAATGCTGGATGCGTCAACCAAAATCCCTCGAATCGGAAGGGCCTTTTGGTTTTGTCCCCTGGTCTTTGCCAGTGGAGAGCTATTGGCCAGTGGTCCGAGCCTGAGTGAGCTAAGATTTCTGCAGTGAGGTCGCCTCCCAGGTGCACTGCATTGTTCGAAATTAGGAAGCGATCAAGCTTTGATGCTATCTCGTGCTTACCTCCTCTGCGATTGCTCCAGGTGAAGGTGCCATTGCAGAATGGCAAGTCTATGAGGGAAGCCTTTTGAATGAAGTCTTTGAAGTGATCCACCTCTGGCTCCAGTCTTGTTCTGCCTCCGACTTTCTCCTCTAGTTTGGTGATCATATTGAAGTCCCCTGCTGCAATCCAGAGCGGATGCTTCCTGTTTCTGCTAAGCGCGTCTATAGTATCTAGGAGCGCTTTTTTACTCCCAGCGTCCTGTGGAAAGTAGACGTTGGATAGATTTCCATGGATGTTGGTACCCAAAATGTGGAAGACTGCCTGGATAAAATGGTGAGAGGCGTGAAAGTCCGTGAGCGATATGGCTTGGGCATTCCGCTATGGCAAGTCCACCTGATGCTCCAGTTGCATCCACCACTACTGATTTGCATCCGGGCCATGCTTTTGAGAGAATGCTGTCGAGTCTGGCACTACTGCACTTCGTTTCCTGGAGAAAACACATCTGGGGTTTTTCCATTTGGATCATGTTTTTTAAGATTCTAGATTTTCCGGGGCTGTTGAGCCCTCTAACGTTCCATGAGATGAGCTTCATAGTTAACTATTTTGGGTGGGGCTGTAGTACTTCGTCAGCTTCGCGTATCTACCTGAGTCAACCAGGATTTTCCCTATCTCTATTGTTCTTTGGAGATCAGTTTTCCTTCCTCTTTTCTTTGTGTCCTTTGGTTTCAGATTGCTGCTCCATGAGCCCCCTGGTTGGATACCTAGCTAGTGCTGGTGGAACGCTCTGTATATGACTACTTCCAGCTTGTCTATGTCAGAATCTGAGATCTTTTCATATGCTTTCTTCTGGAACTTCAGTTCCAGTTCTATGATGTCCAGACCATGTAGATCGATGCTTTCTGGTTCTTCCTCCATGATTTGCGCCTGATTGGTTTCTTCTTGTGGAGTTTCCCCATTCTGTAGGGCAGTCAGTTTGCCATCTATCTCCATTTCTTTCATAGGATCTTCTGGGTTAGCTTGATGTCTGCTTAGGATGGTAGTCGGAATGGAGGGAGATTTGGATGATGAAGGGTGACTGCTGGGGGGGGGAGAGGTGGAAGAGGAGGGACAGGTGGAGTCGTCGTCATGAGAAGGGGGCAGATCTTCAGAGAGATTTCCAAGGGACTCATAGCTGTTCTTGGAAGCTTGATTTTGGGGTTTGGATGGCTGGGGTTTTGGCCCATTTTGGGGTTTTTTGTGCATGCGTTTTCTGTTCGTAACTTTGGTGAAGCCATCTTGCGAGGGGATATCAGGGGTTTCAGGGGCACTTGTTTTGACATTGAGGGGGCAGTCCCTGAAGACATGCCCTATTACATGGCATCTCCCGCACCTAAAAGGCACATGTTCTTAATCGAGGGGTTGGATTAACTCCTCATCTCAGTGGGCAAGAGTGACTGATTCAGGAAGAGCTTCATTGAGTTTAATAAACACACAGATTCGAGCATAGGAAATGAACTTACGGTTTTTTGTCTCCTCTGCCGCTCTGATATACCGACCTATGCCATTGCCTATCTTCATCAGACATTTTTCTTCCCAGTACTCATCCGGTAGAGAGTAGAGTTTGATCCAGACTGGGGCCCATGATAGATCCTCTTTGTCAGGGTTGAACTTGGGTTTCCAGTCTCTGAGGTAAAGACCTGCAGAGTTGAAGAAGTATGGTCCTTCTCCCAGGACTCTGTATTTGTCTTCCAGACAGTAGAATATGACAGTAAAGAAGCCCTTCGCTCCTAGCTGGAGAGTGATATCTCCCTTTGGCTTCCATTTGGCTGAGATCCATCCTCTTAGGGCTCGTTCCGTTGGCCAGAACCCTATGAACTTACCAATAATTGCATGGTCTTTCATGTACTCTATTCTGCTATCGATTACATCCCCTGGAAGTTCTATTCTTGGCCTTTCCTTGGCTACTGGGCGGCAGGTTGATGAGGTTACCTTTGGGCTGTCCGCCTTTGAGTCATGTGTCCTAGGCTGATCATTGTTGCTGTCGTGTTGCGGATTCTCAGAGGCGATCAGATTAGGATCTATCGAGCCAAAAATGACTCCCTTGTTTGACTTACTTTGTAAGGGGGAGGCCTGCGACGCCCCCCCCGGGGGCGGACCCATGGCGGGTGATGGATCCCTGGCAGCACTGGAGCTACGCAGTGGAGTCGGCGCAGAAATCGGTTCCGTCCCGCAGAACTGTCAGCACCGTAGAGGGGGATTCCCTCTGAACCCTAGCCAGATCGCTGCAATCGCCAGTCCAATTACAAATTTCAGCCCACTATTGTTATTATTGTGCCCTTACATTATTATTGGTATGTCTACTCTGATTATATTATGACCCCTTAGACTCTTTTGAATTAATGTCTTTTCTAGATGGATTTTTAGGATACAATCAAATTCTTGTACATCCAGATGATAGACTGAAGACAACATTTAGGACCAAGTGGGGGACACATGCTTATTAGAAGATGCCTTTCAGACTTATTAATGCAGGTGCTACATTTCAACGTGCTATGTATATTTCTTTCAAAGCTCTGATTAATAAATCAGTTGTTATTTACCTAGATGATATTACAGTCTATTCTAAGGTTAGAAACAATCATTTAAATGACCTCAAACACATTTTTGAAAGATGCAAGAAATATGGCATTTCTTTAAATCCCAAAAAATCATATTTTGCTTTACTAAAAGGCAAACTCCTTGGATTTATAGTGTCCAAGAAAGGGATTATATTGATCCTGATAGAGTCCAAGAAATTGAAAAGATTCCTTTCCCACATAATAAAAATATCATGCAATCATTCCTAGGCCAAATTAATTTTGTAAAAATATTTGTTCTAGATTTTTCACAGATTGTCCGACCCCTTCAAGCAATGATAAGAAAGAATGCAATTTTCAAATGGGGTAAAGATGAAAGAGAATTATTTGAGTTGATAAAAAAATCCATTATCAATGCTCCTTTAACAACTACTGACTTCCTCAAACCTTTTGTGTTATACACTTTTGCATCCGATACATCATATGCAGTAGTTTTAAGACAACTAAATGATTAAAATATAGAGGCACCCATCTCTTTTTTCAGTTCCAACTTGAAGGGTGCCGAGTTAAACTATTCAACTATTGAGAAACATGTTTTTTCTATTTTTAAAACCTTGAAACATTTCAGACATTTTCTTCTCAAAATCCATACAAATATAGTAGTACCTTACCCTACAATAAGGAAATTATTGGTTCAAAGAGAAGTATGGGAGAAAAGGGCCAATTGGGTTATTATGCTTCAAGAGTACGATGTAGAAATTTTTCCAACTAAAATTGTTAGGGGCCAAGGTTTTTGCAGGATGCTAACTGGAACTTCCCACTTATTAGCAGAAGAAGACCGAGGTAATGAAGTGCAAATATTAGAGGTAAGCCTCAATAATGCACAATCAGGGTATGTTGATTTGAAGTTTCATTTAAAGAATGGATATGATCATATACATCTCAATTATAAAACAAAGCATTCTTTAAGGTTAAAATCCAATAAGTATGAATTAATTGATGATGTATTGTTTAGAAAATACTATGATTCGGTATTATTAAGATGCCTAGAAAAACCTGAAGCTGAAAAGGTCACGTAGGAATTACATGATGGACCAACTAGAGGTCATTTCAGAGGAAACACCACAACTCACAAAATCCTACATGCAGGTTATTATTGGCCAACAATATTCAAGGATGCATATGAATATGCAAGAAAATGAAAAACTTGTCAAACTGCAGCCGGAAGAGAAAAGAAACCAGCGTTCCCTTTGCAGCCAATCAATATCCAACAACGATTTGAACAATGGGGGTTAGATATAATTGGTGAGATTGTTCCTAACTCTTCCAAGTAGCACAAATACATCCTCACAACTACTAATTATTTCACAAAATGGGTAGAAGCTATCCGACTAAAGATAGCTAATATAGAAAATGTTACAAATTTCATTGATCAGTACATAATTACCATGTTTGGCTTATCCACACCTTTAATGGTTAACAATGCATCTTATTTCTCTTGAAATAGAACGGTAGATTCTGATTTGAAGCGAGGTTTCAAATTAAAGTATTCAACCAACTATTATCCATAAGGTAATGGATTAGTAAAATCAACAAACAAAAACCTTATCAGAATCACCAAGAAGCCTATAGATCCAAATCGTAGGAATTGGCACAAAGCGTTGACATTTTCTCTTTCGACAAACAAAATTACACAGAAGGCTTGCATCGATTCTTCTTCTTTTGCTTTAGTTTACCGAAAAGAAGTTGTTCTCCACACCAAAATAGAAATCCCGTCTCTCGCCCTTGTTTAATTCATTTATGAAAGCCCTTCCTCTTCTCTTCAAGCAAGATTTTCCAGATTATTAAGCTTGAAGAAGAAAGAGAGAAGGCTAAAGCAACCCACTTCCATCTTCAGGAATTAGTCATAGCCTCTTTTGATAGAACCTATCCTAGTCATAAAACTTTTGAAGTAGGTGATCTGGTTTTGAAATGGGACAAATCACACGAGGAAAAAGGTAAACATACCAAATTTCAAACACTATGGCTTGGCCCTTTCCAAATCATTGAGAAAATTGGTTAATCAACATTTCTTTTACAGGACTTGTCAAGTAGAATGGATTCCTTACTCATTAATGGGAAAATTTTGAAAAGATACTTTTCCTAGAAGATAACCTCTTTTAATTTTGTACCATATTTCCTCTAATATTCTTAGGGAAACAAAGTGTAAATAGTATTTACTTTTGGCTTCTCAAAATAAAATCTTTGATAAATTTTCAATTTTTCGCTTCTGTAAGTATGAAAAGTTAAAGAAATAATTAGGACATTTGAGTATCAAAATAAACCTGATTTCTTTGGAAAAACTTGACCTTGCTAAAACATTTATTCTATGAACAATCTCTTATCTTTGTAAAGTATAGATGTTTTGTCATCAGTCAAGAAAATAATCTTTAACCTAGTAAGGACTTTCTATAGATAAGTATCTCAAAACTCTATCATTATCATCCAAAACTCTTAAAAGGGCCAATGGTTCACCCCATCTGATAAAATGTTCCTTTTTAAGAGTGTAATACTAAAATATGCAAAACTTAAAAGATAATAAGTCTCATTACGAGTTTTTTTAACCATGATCATAGGGGAATAATTAAAACGATATTACCAAAATTGCATACCAAAACAGGGTAATAGCCAATGATCTAATCAATCAAAAGACAAGGGGTCTTATCAAGAGCTAGCTTGTTCAGTTTAGTTATAACCAGTGAATGCCATTGTCATTATTAGGTTACCAAGCCTAGACAATGTCTTTTAAGGAACTTAAAAAGAAAGATTATATCAAAAAGAAAAAGGACAAGATCCAAATGAGATTGAAAGCAAGTGAATATCATTTTGAATTTTGAAAATTACTTCAGATGGGACAATGAGTCATTGTTAGTTAAAAGATAACCCTGTCGAGGCTATAAACACCTGTTGGTAGCAGAGGCTCTGTCTAGGATAAATGAGTAAAAAATAAAAACTAATATGTGGAAGACACCTGCTATATCTCTTTAAATCTTAATATTGACTGATGCAAACATTTATATTTTGATCACTACAAGAGAAAAGTAGTTGAATAACTAGGTTGAGTAATTAATTATGATTCCAAAGAAATGTTGCTTAGTTTATAACTCATGTAATTATTATTCTTATAACTCTTCTAATTTTGAAAATTCTAGAAATTTTAGAAAACCATTAGAGATAATTGGTATTCCGAAGTGAATCGCCAATTGTTTTACTATGTAACAACCCCCCATTTATATATAGTAATAGCTAATATTTTTTATTTTTTTTAGCAAGGTCGGTTGCTGTATTAGTGGCTGAAAAAAGAAGGGGAGTTCAGGCTCCTAAGGTACATTAGGTGTCGGTGACGGCTTGGATCAAGAGAGTTACAAAATGAAGATTTCTTCTTGATCCTTTCTACTAGTTCTGCTTCTATCATTACCTGAGCTACTATAGATTCTTACATATTGAGACATCCAGAATTGGCATTTGCAAAACATTTTAATCAATGACAATATGGCTGATTTGCCTTGCGGTGGATTCCTCCAGTTGCTGGTCCACTCCATCCTGTTTGGCACTTGAAGAGCTAGTGGCTACATTATTTTTCTTTTCCATCATATACTGCACGATGGAGATTGATTCTTCTGCATGGCTGCATCGATTTGATAGTTCTCTGAACTGTTCGTGGAGAGAGGCAACCCTATGCAGAAAGAGGTCTCTTTTAGCTCTGTATTTCTCATTCAGTATGCGGTTCTGATCTTTGAGCCTCGTCTCCAAGACCCTCTACTGATTCTCCAAGATGTGCTGCTGAGCCCTGACTTCTTCTAGTTCTGCTTGCAAGTCTGCACAGTGTAGACAATCTTCGCTGCGGGCCATGAGAGTGTTTGGAAGAGATTGGGACGAAAAGAAGAGATAACCAATGGTAAGGGGAGGGCACACTACACGAACAGTAGGAAAGACTGAAGAATCTACATAGATTTGGGGGGCCTGAGATCGCCTGAGTGTGCAAAGATTACAAGGTTTGGGCTGCTTGAAGGGGAGATTATCCTGAAGATCGGATAGGTGCGAAAGGGGCAGAAAATGCTTCTTGAGCGGAACACAAAAATGCCAGAGAAAAAGCACATGAATATAGTGGCGAACAGAGGCAAAATTCAGGCAAAAGGGGATGGAGGGCTGGACGCTTGAGAGAGAGCGTTAAGGGGAGAAAAGAAGGGCGCAGAGAGGGAAAAAGATGCCCTAGAAGCGGGCTACACGACACCTATAGTAATAGCTAATATTGGACATATAAATGGGGACCGTTTTAGTTTTTTAGTCTTTAAAAAATAAATCCTTACTCTAAGAAATTGCCTTGAAAGCTCTTAGAAAAAAACCCAAGTTTAGGATCCTTATTGAAAATCAAATTTCACATTTTTTCATGTAGACACCTATAAGTAAACCCTAAATTGTGATATGCGATCAAAACTACCGATATAATATTTCGATCAAAATGCCTTGAGAATTCACAATCGCACTTATCAGAAATAGCAAATAAATAAGCCATGCCATTGTGTCATCCTTTAATGATTTGCAAAATGAGATCTTGCAATATTTGCAATCGCATTTCTCATTATAAACAGACAACGCTATATTACATCGTTTAAAAGTTGTGATGCACGAATAAAGCACCAAGCATGTGAAGTAATTATGTTAATGAATAGTTTTACATGGCAATTAACGTTTAGCAGCCTGAGGAGAAGTAATGATGTTTCAAGTTATGGCTAGTTTATGTTGAACATCTCATGTGAAATCCTCCCACGATTCAAAGCCATTTCAGATAGCTTTCAGCATTAATTTCCCTATATTGTCTATGTTTATATATCTCTTCCATTTTAGGCAAGCTTCAAAAGACATGTCATTGAAGAAGGTGATGCAAATATAGAAAAAGAAGAGCATTATGGAATCTGAGCTATCATACATGTCTCCTATATTCTCCAATATGGTCTGTAGCGATGACGGGGGAGAAATAGCATGGGAGGTCATATATAACAGGCTTGAGGATGAGCATCCCAAAGTTATTGTCGTAAAGGCAACAACCAACTTAATAAAACCTTCGAGAGTCCAATCAAAGACGTTGCCTGTTCTTTCCTTCATAGAATAGGAGCAAGAGAGAAAATACTCCCATATAGTGATATGGTTAGGTGGGTGGTGGAAAACCTCACTATTAAAGACAGGAAATTCAGAAGCTCCAGAATGGAACTCATGGGGTGTTAGGCGCCTATACTACTAGTGTAACCCCTTATTGTTCTTAGTACAACCCTTTTTTTATATTTTTTCACCCATGTAGTCCCCATATTTTTATTATTGTGCCCCATAGAAGCCCACTATTGTTATTATTGTGCCCTTAAATTATTATTGTTATGTCGGCTCTGATTATATTATGACCCCTTAGACTCCTATATATAGAAAGGAGGTCTTGTCATTTGTATCATCCAAGAATTTTTCATTTGTTGTAATGTAAAGGAGGTTGCCCCCTCGAAGAGGCTGAATTCTAAGGCATTGATCTATCTTTTCTATCTTTTTGTGAGCTGGTTTCATAACATTTGGTATTAGAGCTTTGGATTCTAGGGTTTCGTTGCTCCAAACAGGTCATTGTGGAATTTGCGCTATAACTTTTTTCTGTGACGTTTCAAAAGCTAAAACAAAAACCCATTTAAGAAGAAATCCTGTTGAACCTCAGTCTAAATTTCAGATCTTGTCTCGCTTTATTTTTGGAGATGTGATATGAGGAAGTTATGTTTTTTCAAGCTCCAGAATTTCATCTACAACAGGTCATTGTGGCATTTTCGTTATAACTTTTTTTCTGCGATGTTCAGAAGCTAAAAAAAAACCTATTTGTGACGAAACCGCTCTGAACCTCATCAACGAATTTCAGATCTTCTCTCACTATATTTTAGGAGATATGATCTGAGGAAGTTAGGGTTTTTACAAGATCTAGAATTTCAACTGAAATAGGTCATTTTGGGTTTTTCGCTGTAAAACTTTCGCTACAAAGTTTCAGAAGCTAAAACAAAAACCCATTTGAGAAGAAAACAATCTAAACCTTGGCTCTAAATTTCAGATCCTGTCTCGCTATATTTTTCAGAGATATAGTCTGAGGAAGGTAGGGTTTTTGCAGACCCCTGAATTACATTCCAAACAGGTCACCTTGGTGTTATCGACAAATCTAGTGTCTACGCAGAGCTGCTAGTCCCACTAAGATGGGTAGCTATCTTAGAAACAAACAGATTAAAGTTACTTTTGCTTTCCTTTACAAGAAGTAGATAGGAGAGGAGCAAAGAATACCAACCTCGATCTTTCACTTGGTTCTCAGCTTGTTCCTTCTCCTCCTTTGACAGATCTTTGCCGCTCCTCCCTTGACCACTCCGCTTCAAAGAGTACCTGTAAAGTCAAAGCAGCATAATACCTTCAAAGTACAGAGATCTACAATCGTAAACGATATAGGACCAAATATATATTGACCACATACATGCACATATTAGCAAACATACAAGAATATGGAGGAAAACTTGAATAGCTTTATTGATATAGAGATTAGAAGAGAGGATTACAACCCATTGATCTGACCCAGCGTCATCCTCCCAGCATGAAAGCCCTTCTTCACCTCATAAAAAGCTTAGATCACCCAACACTATGATATTCCACTAGGAAACCAACAACACTTCCTTATAAGATACAAGATTCCAACCTCCATGGTGCAAAGAACTGTAAATGCTTTTATGTATTTTTCACCATTTACGATTCTCCTTTACAAAGAAGTAGCGTAATCAAACTATCGTCTTTTGATTTGGAAGTGTCGCAAGTGTAATTTTCAGTCAAAGAAAAGAATTCTATTGTTCTTGATGATGAATTACACGGTTACTATTGTATTTGATTTGAATTAGTAGTTTTTCAAGTGTCAAAAGCAGTTTTCAATTCAAAAGCGCAAAGTGTCATCATTATCTTCCTTTCATTTTTTGAAAAGGAAATCGTTAGTACTGTCGCTTGAAACAATTCAAATTTGTACTTAACATTCTTTTTGTCATTCACACATTAAGAAAGCGAAAACAAATACATGCATGTGCATTTGCATTTAGACTGCTTGTTGATTTTGATTTAGGACAGTGCATCTAGTGTGTGCTCTCTTCTCTTTGTTGAAAGAATTCTGCTTCTCTTTCCTTAGTAGCTAGGATTTTCATTGCAAAAAGAAGATTAAACGACTGTTTATCATCTTAGATTGCATTTTAGGAATTGTATATCTACATCACACGGTGAACCTGAAAGGAAAACTCCTTAAGAAATATAAACTATAAAATAAATTCAATGAACATAAAAACGCTTTGGAACCTAAAGCACAACATTTAGAAGTCTAGGCTAGAGACGTATTCCGGCGTCATAAAGCCTAGTAACTATCACTTTCATCATAGGTTGGGTGATTCCTCCTCTTTGAGACGACAATTGCCAGTACGGACTTGTGCTCCCATGTACCATCAAGTATATATTGGGAGACCACAATAGGCTATATCCTTTATCCTTAGGAAGCCGTGTCTACTGCCCTATCGATCGCAATGAACTGAATACAACATTCGGGAAGATTGACTGCCGTACTGTAAAAAGTGTTCTGCAGTTTTGCGATTGGTTTGGTAATCCCTCTGTCTAGATTTCTAGAGTAGTCTCTTTCATTCCTTTTTAGACTCCTTAAAGGAAAAGGTCCATATGAGCACTTGTCACTTCAAGCTCATTAAAAATCAAAGGAAACTAGAGTCATCTTTAGCTTTTTCTCGACTATTAAAAATTGAAAAAGAAAGTTGTGTCAAAGCGTCTAAAATTCATTAAATTAGGAATCATTTTTCCCATTTATTTTCAGTTGATCAAGTAATCCACAATAATGGAAGAAATTCAATCAAAACCCCGTCTTTCGCGGATATTAACGAGTCAATCGGCTTTGACTCTAGAAACGAAACTATTCCGGGCAAAGCGAACTCATTTAACCATATCAAAGTCCCCTGGTTTGGTTGGAACAAGTGTTCCGGCATCCTCAGAGACTTCGGTTAATCCAACCATTTCTGGTATCCCTGCCTCTACAGAAGAAATTCCGCAGCCACAAGAGGACATTAGAACTGATCCTAGTGTAACGGTAAACACTTTTAGTCCTGAACCGGCTCCATCTACAGCTGATTCGGATGGTGTTATTCCCCAAACATTTGTCGCTGCAGAAACTATACCTTCTTCGGCACCAGAAATATTTTACGGACCTGACGGTCTACCTCTCCCACCTGGTTTGATTGCTATAGAAGAGATTGTGGAGGATACTTCGTCCAGTACTCCATTGCATCTTGGAGCTGGGATCACCCTATATCCTTCTTCATCAAAAGTTAGTCTCCCTTCATTGCAAGTTTCTATAGAATCGCTAAGAAATCTCTTGGATAGACTATGTATGTCTAAACAACCGTCAACATCGAGGACTGTGTCCTCTGATGCAGCAAACGCAAAACCTCCTGCTGCTACTTCGACAATGTTCGTTGGTGTACCATCTGTCCCAATTAGCTCTCAACTGCTAAATGGAGTCTATCTAGGAACTGTTTCGACAGTATGGTATGTTCCCATTTGTTTGTCTGTAATAATATCTGGAATCTCTTATGTTGAGTCTCAACAAATTGATCCTTTGCAACAGTATCAATTTGGGTAGTCCTGTCCCCAAAGGCCAATAGTTCCTTTGAGCACTAGATTACCACCATATGGGGGGCAGTATACCCTTGCATTGTTTCCTTTGGGAGAACAACCATGTGGGAGTTTGCAACTGAATTCGGGTCATGCTAGAATTACATATAGTGATTAGGTGCCAATACTACCTCAACAACCAAGAGTTGTATTCTCAATGCAAGAAAGCCTACCTACGTCGAATATCCCCACTACACCGGCCATTGTGATAGTGTCGCAAGTACAAGCATTGCCTATTGTATGCCAACCTCAAGTTTCTCAGGTTGCAATACAACAGCCTCCTGTCTCAACTACACAACCACAATCACCGATCAATGGCTCCCTAACTGGAGCAACCCAGGTTAAAATGGGTACTATTACCCCTCATCTTGGTTAAATACCCAGTATCGGACAACAACAAATGGTTTCACAACCATGAATGGTGCAATATCAACAAACACAATTCCAACAAGTTTACCAAGGATCTGAGCAACAAATCTTTGCAAGTAATGGGCAGCGGTATATTCAAAACGGTCAGCATCAATCATTTCATAATGGTTATGCCCATCAACCTTACCAAAGTTATCAACATCAAATGCACTATGCTGGTATGCAAAGACCCACTACTCAGGCGATCGCATCTTATGCTGGGTATGCTTCGCCAAACATGAATACACAGTTGCCCTTCGTGGTGACTTTAGACTTACCAGATCTAAATAGGCTAACAAACGATCCAATTGCTTATGCCCCTTGGTGGCCAACAATTCCTCACAAAATTCCATCAGATATTCCTAAATTTAATGGAAATCTGGGTGAAGACCCGTCGAATCATGTGATGACCTTTCATCTGTTGTGTTCATCCAACACTCTCAATGATGATTCGATTAGGCTTTGCCTTTTTCAGAGAACGTTAACTGGTCCGACAGCAAAATGGTACATTGAGTTTCCTAGAGCTTCATTTGATAACTTCAGCACCCTTGCCACAACCTTTTTAACCCATTTTCAATTACCCATAAGGTATGAAACAGGAACAGAGCTTCTTACCAATTTTAAGAAGATGACAACCAATCATATATCTGATCATATCCATGAGTTGCATCGTCGTAGAATGGTAAAAACATATCTTCCTAATCAGATGTTAGCTGAATGGTTTATTAACTCATTGTTACCTTCTATAACAAAAGATGTGGCAAAGGGAGGGGTCGTCACTGAAGAGCAAGTCATTGCTCGTGCACAATATCTAGACTTGATCTATACTCAGTCTGGCACGCTCTATGACAAAATCCCTGATGCTCCTAGACCGAAGTTTTCCATTCCTCTTCCTCCTAAATCAAACAAGGACTCTCATGTCAGTGATGTTGTGATAGGTACGACAAGCACGAAATCGACAAAGGCTACATCTAAGAAAGCCCGTAAGATTTCTTATCAAAATGCAAATGAAGAACTTCTCGCCTCGTAGGTAAATGTCGTTTTGAATTACAAAGGCAAAGAACTGAAGCAACCAGGGGGCAAGAAGAAAAAGAAAGGGAAGAAGAAAAAACAAGAGGAGTCATCTCTTGAAAAATCTTTTGCAAACCCTTATGGGCAAAGGAAACCCCCTGCGGGGTGTCTGATATGCGATGAGGATAATTGGATGAGAGATTGTCCACATAAAGCTAAAGTTAAGAAACTCTTTAAGATTTCAAAAACCTCAGCGGTATTAACTGATCCGTTTCTAAACCCAGGAACCGATCTGGTTGCTAGTGACAATGCTTCCCCGTCCCAAGTACTTATGCTATCCATTTCAAAACAACAAAATGATGCTTTAATATCGACAAGGAATAAAGATTACGGGAATCCACAGCTGTCGAACAACAAGGCTACTGATCAACCTAGTAGTTCAACAACAACTTCGACCGAAGTTATGCCACCCATCATTCCTTAGCTAACGATAAAGCTGCCAAAGGGAGTAGTACAAAAATTGACATTTAATCCTCGTGCTAGAGCAGCACAAAATTATGATATAGTAGAGGACCTGGCCCAATTGCCATCCGCTATGTCGACACTTGAGGTACTGCAAAATTTCCCCTCCCAAAAGCAGGCTCTATTATCAGCAATAGGTGGGATTGACCCAACGGATTCCAATCTTGTGGCATTTAATCATAAAGGATATGACCCTCAGTTACCAGCACAACTTGCTTTCCTTATTCAAGTGAAAGCCCTCAACAAAACTGTTCATCGAACGATTATTGATGAGGGAGCATCTACATGTATTATGTCGATGAGTTTCTGGAAAACTTTAGACTCACCAGCCTTGTCGCGATCGTCAACGACATTGAAAGCATTGGATGGACGAACATACACTCCATACAGGATTTTAAGTAAATTTCAAGTCGAACTGGGGGGCAAGAGAGTAGAAATTGATGTTGAAGTTATCGACGGAAACCTCGATTACAATATTCTACTGGGAAGGCCCTGGATATATGTCATGGCTGCAGTTGTGTCGACATACTTCAGAAAGATTGTATTTCCTTACCAAGGAGGAATTACAATCATCGACCAACAAACATTTCTCCCCAATAGTTCACAAGTTATAGGAAGCATTCCGATGATCCACAGAAGCCCTCATTCACTTCAAAATATCATAGTAGGCCTACTCAAAGACCCTACATTAATGGGGACTTTTGCCTTACCGCATCCAAACAATCTGGCGGAAGTGGCCACGATGGGAACCTGCAATATGGTGTCTTCCATCCAGAAGATATCAGATCACAATGTTAGCATGGATCGTCGCGAGGTTTTTCCTCCAAGCCCCACATAAATATTATAGCAATCAATGTTTTTGGCATGGGAGGTGAACCCAAATCAATGCTCATCAAGCGTTTGGATAGATAGGTCTAAGGAATATGGTACCCCTTCAGATCCTTGGTCACAAGTACATTCTACAGACGAAGGAATTGTTCAGTCAATGATGATTGATTGGGCACCATGGGAAGATTACCACCATCGTTCCCATCTTCCGGATTGTAAGGAAGATAGTTCTAGTGACCTTGATTCATCCCTCAGTTTTTGATTTTCTATCAAATACTGTAAATACAGTGGATTCCGAGTGAAATTGGTCCAATATTGAAGAGACTATCACCATCAATATCTCGACCAAAACAGATGTTGTAGAGAATATTCATGTCGACAAATCTTGTTCTTCTTCTGAGAATTGGAGATATATTATGCTCTTTTTCGCGAATTCAGAGATGTCTTTGCTTGGTCATATGAAGAAATGCTAGGCATCGACTCGAATATCATTGAACACGAAATTAAGATGTATCCAGATGTCAAACCAGTATGACAACAGCTCCGGCAGGTGCACCCCATGAAAGCTGCTGCCATCAAAGTGGAAGTTGAAAAACTTCTCCATGCTGGTTTTATTTACCCAGTTCCTCTAACCGATTGGGTATCAAATATTGTTCCTGTAATGAAAAAGAAAGGAAGGATAAGAGTGTGCGTCGATTATAGGGATGTAAATCAAGCTTGTCCAAAGGAAAACTACCCTACACCCTTCATTGACCAGATAATTGATGAATGCGTCGGATGTGAAATATTCCCATTTATGGATGGATTTTCTGGTATAATCAAATAAATATCTGCCCATTAGACCAGTCAAAGACTGCATTTATTTTTCCATGGGGCACATTCGCATACCGCAAGCTACCCTTTGGTTTAAAGAATCCAGGGGCAACATTTTAGAGGGAAATGAATTATGCCTTCCATGACATCAAGAACATCGTTCAACCATATCTCAATGATCTTCCAGCTCATTCACGAAAGCGGACTAATCATCCGCAGCATTTGAGAGCAATTTTTCTACGTTGCCGACACTACACAATACGACTCAATCCACACAAATGTGTGTTTTGTGTCAGTTCTAGTCATTTACTTGGCTTTGTGGTCTCCAAGGAAGGGATCCGTCTCGACCCATGTAAGGTTCAGGAAATCATTGATTTTCCTCCACCTTCAAATTTGCTTCAGATTCAAAAACTCTAAGGGAAAGCAAACTTTTTGAGGAGGTTCATTCCAAATTCTACCGAACTTGCTAAAGGTTATACTCGTCTATTGAAAAAAGGAGTACCCTTCATTTGGGATCAAGTTGCACAAGCTTCCTTTGATTCTTTAAATGAATCCCTAATAAAAGCATCATTAATGTATGCTCCTTATTATAAAAAAGACTATAACCTGTATCTGGCTGCAGCAGATACGACCATAGAAATGGTTTTAGTTCAAGAAGATAATGGAATTGAACATCCTATTTATTATTTAATTCGAAACTTAAATGATACAGAAACTAAGTACTCCTATGTTGAAAAGCTAGCTCTCGTAGCTGTTCAAGCGATATAGATATTTCGACACTACATCCTCCTTCGAAAAACTACCATTTTGTCAGATTGCAACCCCATGACTCATATCTTCTCGCGACAGTTACTGGGGGGAAAATATTCGAAATAGATAGCAATTTTGAAAGAGTTTGATATGGAATTTTTAAAATCCAAATCAATGGTTTTCACGAAGTTTCTATGCGATCTCCCTTCGTCGTCCAACGATTCAACATCCAATACAACAATCGTGGATGAATCTTTGTTTCTGATATCTTCAAGCGATCCGTGGTATGGATATATAATCATCTATCTCCAGACCCAAACATATAGGCCTAATACCTCCCGATCAAAGCGGTGACGTACTCGATACCAACCAAAAGACTACATGATCGTCGGTGATACGCTTTACCGTCGGGGTATCAATACAGTCCTGCGGAGGTGCCTCACCCATGAGGAGGCCAAAAAAGTTCTGTGATTTTCATTCAGGCGCGTGTGGGGGGCATCAATCTGGTTATGCTACGGCTCAAAATATTTTACGAGTAGGATACTTCTGTCCAACAATGTTCAAGGATTGCATAACCGTAGTCAGAAGTTGCCATGCCTATCAAATCTTCAATCGCAAAACCCGAATACAACCCGCGCCACTCCAGCCAGTAGTCGTTGTTGGGCCATTTGCCAAATGGGGCATAGATTTCATGACATGTAACCCCACCTTGGCCGAGGGGCATGGGTATATCATAGTTGCTGTAGAATATTTTACCAAATGGCCCGAGTCGATGCCTACATTAAACAACAGTGGTGAAACGACTGCTCTTTTTTTTTCAATAAAGTAGTCTCCAGATTCGGTGTTCCACAAGCTATAGTCACAGATCATGGATCACATTTTCGCAATCACATGATGGTTGAGTTAGATACCAAATTAGGATTGTCCCACGATAGCTCTACTCTGTATTATCCGCAAGCTAATGGGTAAGTTAAGGAAATTAACAAAGTCCTAAAGTGCATGCTGCAAAGGATGATTGGAGTCCATAAACGTAGTTGGCACCTAATCCTATACTCATCCTTGTGGGCATACCGGACATTGGTGAGGAATGCGACTGGATTTACACCCTTTCAGTTGGTGTATGGCTTGGAAGCAATCTTACCAATTCAGTGCGAAATCTCATCCCTCAAGCTTGTAGTCGACCTTCTCCCCGAAACTTCAGAAGAAGAGGCTCATTTCTTGGAACTAATCCAATTAGATGAAGCCCGTCGTGATGCCGCCTTGGCTAACGAAGCCCATAAGAAATGAGTCAAGGTATAGTTTGACAAGAATGTCAAACCCCGTGTCTTCTTAGAAGGTATCTTTGTCTTACTTTACGACCAAGAGTCTGATAAGTTAGGAGCAGGGAAGTTCAATTCTTTATGGATGGGCCCCTATATTGTTAAGCGTGTATTAGCAAAAGGAGCCTACGAGTTAGTCGATTATGATGGGATTCCACTGGTGCAACCCCACAACGGGTTGTACCTTATGTGTTACTATGCTTGACTCAGTGTAGTAACCCCTATGCTTTTGTTACAATTTTGTTTTCGCTAAGAGCAATCGTTTTTGGTTAGGTAATCCACTAAATTTTCATTTGTTATAGATGTCAAACCCATTGGAATCGTTTGTTGGATTTGCCGATGGAGCAAGCCGTAGTTCGCGGAACCTATCTTCTGCAGCCTGGGCCATCTTTGATACAAGCGGCGAGTTAGTAAGTTTTAGAGGGGTATGTATTGGCCGATCAACAAATAACATCACTAAATATAGCGCGTTGATAGAGCTCCTCTCTGATGCCATCACACATGGCATACACCGACTTGTTGTCAGGCTAGACTCACAGCTCGTCATTCTACAACTCATCGGTATCTATTCTGTACGGAATCCAGCTATTTATCGCATGTTCCTAAGGGTCAAGATTTTGGAAAGACAGTTCGATTCAATCCAATATCAACATATTTCCATAAACTTAAACACATTAACATATTCATTGGCAAATTATGTGTTAGATAGACATTTGCGACATTTATAAAAGAAAAGCATTTCATCAATATTTGCATTAGGATCATATAACTTAACTAAAATGAAGCTTCAAAAATAAAAAATACATATATAACTGTTTATGGTTTACACATAGTGTTCCATGCCCAAGTCAAAATCGGTCAAATGAACCAAAAACTCAAAATGCTAGGGGGCACCCTAATCTAATGGTGCTAGTGATAACAAGTCACCGCCTGTGCAATCATGCGTAAAAGCCTAGTCCATCGACGTGGCACACCAGTAGTATGTCGTTGTAATATCAGAGGCAGCTCGTCAATCCTCACATCTGGGATACCGAGAGTGAGGCCTTCGATCTGATCTTGCAATGCTACAAGAGTCTCAGCCACATCCAGGTCGTGAAGGACAACCCTCACTGTAGCCTCTCCTGCTGGAATGTCAGCTGGTGCTCTCAGGTGCACTGCTGGTCACACCGGTCCAATATCTGCATGAGCACATGCGTTTTGATTAAGTCTTGATAAAAGAAAGCACTGGGACATTATAAAAGCAATAAATAGGGATATGGTCAGAAATTTTACCTATAGCACTCCACTGCTCACCAGCTGGCAGCACCAAATCTGGGTCACCTCGAAAATCCATACCGACATATGGACACTCGGCATAAACCATCTTCTGATGGTTGAACCACTCAAAGAAGGCATCAAAAAAAGAAACCTATGGCTGACCAGCATGTCGGGCCATAAGATCAACCCATCTCTACATCCATGGCTCAGTCTATGGCGGCAAACCAAGTGAAATGTACTATGTCTGCATCAGTGGGATCTTCTCCAAGGCGAAAGGGGTCAAAATGGAACCATAGCTAAAGTTCTTAGATCACCCATTTTTCACCTTGGTGAGCTATTCTTTTATCACCAGAAGTACTGCATCACACCAATTGAACACCTTCGATTCAAGGCATTCTAAGGCATACTGCATATAGGACCTGTTGGCCAAGTGAAGAGCCGCACTACCAGCTAGTCTAACAAAGGTGAACAAGATGGTTGTCAAAGACGGGTCAGTGACATCTCGGATGTTGATGTTGTCGTCCCTACTTGGCTGTGATCCTTCTCTACAGTATCGGTGAATATAATCCCTCACGGATTCGGCCCCACGGGCAGAACCTGATAATGAGAGAGGGGCACCACACCTCGATAAACTGGTACAAAAATAGATGTCCACAATGGTCAAGGGGATGGACTTGCCTCAATCTGGAACACCTAGTTGGTAGGATCCCATGCATCGAGGAAATATTGTAACAAGTTGATTTGTTGCCTCATGCTGGAGATGCGGAAGAACTTGAGCAAACCACAGTTCCGCAATGCAGTTATCGTACCTGGATCATGTAAAGCAACCATGTCCTCTTCTTCATGCTCACATTCTTGCCATGTAACAACCATTTTTCTTTGATGAATCTCTGAAAACAAACAAGAGAAGAGTCGGGATCCTGATTTGGCAAAAAACATGCAAAATTTCTATGAAAAAATAGTGCAGAAAGTTCGCTCCTTGCACCCATCGCACCCTAGCTGTGTACTAGGAGCGATGCATATTGACTAGCCAGTGACCAGCCCAGTATGCATTGCACCTTTTTATGTACATAGGGTGCGATGGGGCCAGAGTGAATTGTTCAAACCCCAGAGGCTCAGGGAAGCAGGGAAACGTGCTTAGAATTCAAAAAGAAAGGAATGCAACTAAAGAGCACAAGTTTAGCTCCTACCTAGGCCAGACAGTGCCAAGAATCATCCACAGAGTCTCCTGGAATCAGCTAGTGAAAATCAAGAGGGAAAACACCTCCAAAGCTCCAACAATCTCAAGCTCAAATGAAATGGTAAAATGAGGGGTAAAAAAAACTACTTTTAAGTTACTTTTCACGTAATTGAAGTAGGGTATTAGTGTTTTAACTCATTTTTCAAGCATGTATTCTCATTTCTAATCAGTTTGATGGAGCAATTGAACAGGTAGTACGATCATCAAAAGAACACAGTGTTAACAGTGGGTCGAATATCAATGACCATTATCACGAGCCGTTTTTATGCAAAGTTCAAGCTCGTTAAAAATTAAAACTAAGCAATGAGCAAATGTTCCACCAGAGTTTAAGCTCATTAAAAAATGACCCAACCTTCAGTAAATAACCATTGTGAATGCATTATCATCAACTTCTGAGCCCTGGTCATGTTCTTTCCATCACCTCCACTCTGTTTAGCCGATCATACGCTTCCATTTGATTGTTTACCCTTTTGAGGAACAGCTGTGAAGAGTGATTCTGTTAGCCATCCTTGTGACACTGCCATGATTGGAAAATTCCAAACCTTACCTGGAATTCGCAGCTACCTGAAAACATCAATTATTCCTGGAAAAACGAGTCTCCTTTAAGCTGTTTCCACCTGACTCGTAAAATATGAAAAGATTGCTGAGCAGTTGGCCTCTCCAGCTCATTAAAGCTACCGGGATTGCTATCCCTCCTCTAGATTTTAATATTTTTGGACCTGAGGGATTATTACACAAAAAGATTGAGCGCTTGTTTAGTTTGGCTCTTTAAAACTATCGAAAATTCATCCTTTTCATGTTATTTTATACTTTTTCGGACTTAAGGGATTATATGACGAAAAGGGATTACTGGAGTTTTCTTTCCATCCCTTTTCAGACTCTCTAAAATTGAAAAAGGACTTAGTTGTCGTTGTCATTAAAACCAATAGCGACAAACTTATCCATGCAAACAAGAACGAGTTTCACTGTCGCTAGGTTCATTAAAACATAGCGACGTGTTTCCCGAAGGGAAAATTATAAAACAAGTATATGTTATCCTCCTACAGCTTGACAAAAATAAAGAGGTACTGGTCAGCAATGACTCGGGAAAATTGGGAAGAAAACTTGAAGAAACTTTATTGGTAGCGAGTCGCTCTTGAACATGGCACTTTCACTCCATCACCATGATTGAGTCAGGTTGGGTTATTCCATTCACCAGTCATATTACCATTGGTCCATCGTACCATCCATCTTTGGGGTTAACACTACCAATCCATTTCAGTGTCGCCGATATGTTCAAGAGAAGACAATTAGAGAATTCACCAACCCATCTTGTGTCTCACCCGCTGCAATACCTTCACGCTTCATCCGTTCATGACCACCACCCTGAACCCTATATCATCAGATCGTTTTCACCTCCACAAAATCATTTGCTCCGTTCCGTGTCGTAGATGTGGGATTCACTAAGGCCCTCCTACAACGGGTCACTTCTTGTCAACGACAGCTCATTATCCAAGAAGTCAACCTAGGAACAACCCTTTCAGTACTTTGAAGCTTGCATGCCTCAATGGTAAGTTTCTCACTTCTGACGACAAGTTTACATCAATTGCCTTTGACCAAAATATTTTTCGTGGTTTTTGACGCCAAGTCCCATTTTCACACCACACAAATTGTACTGTAGTACCTTCAGGGTCATCATCATTATTGGTGATTCCTCTCACACCTGTTAACAACTTACATCATTGGCTCGTAGTCAGGCGATGTCTTTCCATGTTTGACTCCAAAACATTTTTCGCATGGATCGACTTATACTTCAGGCGAAGATTAGACGAGTTTGAAGACCCCGCATCTAGTTTTATCCATCCAGGCCGTGATATATTTAGGAAAATAAAGAAATCAAATGTACATCATTGTTGCACAAATGATCATCTGAATAAAAGGATGATGGCTATACCAGAATCATCAGTCTGCCACATAGACGGTTGTCTATCCTATGTACATGAAAATTAATTTATAAAGCTGAGCATGGGAATGCCTGCCTCAGCTAGATCATGAAAATGTTATGAAGATAATGTATTGTATTGTATCTTATTATAGGTGTCCTTCCAGTTCGAAAGAACCTCGAATCCTCATGATAAAGCATTTCACCTGACATCAAAAGATTCTCAACCTCACACTTTAGGGGGCAAGTGTTATAGACATATTTGGGCACTGCAACCCCAATCACATATATCCATAAACCAAGGGCTTTTGAGTCCCTAAAAGTGTTGTTTCATGCCCTAAAGGAACAAGGTCAGCTGATTACATCATCTGCCAGAAGTTCGCCACAGAAAACTGCTTAGAACTGGTCAAAACTAGACCATACATACTGCTCAGTGTAGAGGGTGTGATGCATCTCACCTTCTCAGTGTAAAAGGTGTGATACGTACTGGAAACCCCTTCTGTAGGATGTGAGTGGGTGAGAGTAGACAAATGGCAGAGGTCATTTGCAAGGTAGATGATCATGGAATCTTCCAGAAACTTCTCCCATGACACTTGCCTCTTTGAATTCGCCCAAGGATGAGTAAGAGAACATCAATCTCCAAGTGGAATCAAGAACTATCAGAGAGAGGACACTAATCAAAATCCCAGAAGCTGACTCACCCTCTTACAATCATCTATATATAGATCCCTCATCCCAGAGATCCAAGAGGCTGGAATCTTGTATCTTGTAAGGAAGTGTGTTATCAGGAAATCTAGTGTCACTTGAAGCTTCTAGTCCCACTAAGATGGGTAGCTATCTTAGAAACAGACAAACCAAAACTACTTTCACTTTCCTTTATGAGAGGTAGATAGGAGGGGAATAAAGGACACCAACCTCAGTCTTGTGCTTGGTTCCTCTCCCTTCTGACAGATATTTGCCACTCCTTCATTGCTTACCTAGCTTCAAAGAGCACCTGTGGAATCAAAGAAACATAATACTATTGAAAAACAAAGATATACAATCCTAAACAATATAGGACCAGATATATATTGACCACACAAATGCATATATCATCAAACATACAAGAATGTGGAGAAAATCTTGAATAGCTTTATTAATATCAAGAATAGCAAAGAGGATTACAACGCATTGTTCTGACCCAACGTCATCCTCTCAGCATGAAAGCCCTTCTTCACCTAATGAAAAGCTTAGATCACCCAACACTATGATATTGCACCAGGAAACCAACAACACTTCCTTACAAGATGCAAGATTCTAGCCCATGGATCTTTGTGATGAGGGATCCATATATAGATATTTGAAAGGGGGTGAGTCAGCTTCTGGGATTTTGATTAGTGTCCTCTCTCTGATATTTCTTGATTCCACTTGGAGATTGATGTTCTCTTACTCATCCCTGGGCGAATTTAGAGAGGCAAGTGTCACAGGAGAAGTTTCTGGAAGATGCCATGATCATCCACCTTGCAAACTGTCTCTGCCATTTGTCTACTCTCACTCATCGCAACCTACAGAAGGGATTTCTAGTATCCATCACACTTTTTACACTAAGTAGGTGAGATGCATCGTATCCTTAACATTGAGCAGCCTGTATGGTCCAGTTTTGACCAGTTCTGAGCATTTCTCTGTGGAGAACTTCTGGGAGATGATGTAATCAACTGACCTTGCTCCTTTAGGGTGTGAAGAAACACTTTTAGGGACTTAGAAGCCCTTTCATTATGGACATGTATGATTGGGGTTGCTGTGCCCAAAAATGTCTATAACAATTGCCCCCTGAAGCATGAGGTCGTTAATCTTTTGATGTCGGGTGAAATGCTTTATCATGAGGATCTGAAGTTTTTTCGAGATGGAAGGCACCCTGTAATAAGATACAATACAATACATTATCTTCATAATATTTTCGCGATCTAGCTGAGGCGGGCATTCCCATGCTCAGCTTTATAAATTCATTTTCATGTACATAGGACAGACAACTGCCTGTGTAGCAGACTGATGATTCAGACGGAGTCATCATCCTTTGATTCAGATGATCATCTATTTGGGAATTATGTACATTTGATGTATTTATATTCCTAAATATATCACAGCCCAGATGGATGAAACTAGATCTTGGGTCTTCAACCTTGTTCAATATTTTCCCGGAGTACAAGTCGATCCATGTGAAAGATGTTCTGGGGTCGAACATGGAAAGACATCGCCTGATTACCAGCCAACGATGTAAGCTATTAACATGTGCGAGAGGAATCACCGATAATGATGATGACCCTCAAGGTACGAGAGTACAATTCACGTGGTGTTAAAATGGGTCTTGGCATTGAACACCACGTAAAATATTTCGGTCGAAGGCCATTGATGTAAACCTGTTGCCGGAAGTGAGAAACTTGCCATTGAGGCATGCAAGCTTGAAAGTACTGAAAGGGTTGTTCCTAGGTCGACATCTTGGATAATGAGCTGATCTTGATGAGAAGTGACCCATCGTAGGAGGGCCTTAATGAATCCCACATCTATGACACAAAACGAAGAAAATGATCTTGTGGAGATGAAAACAATCTGATGATACAAGGTTTAGGGTGGTGGTCATGAAAGAATGGAGCGTGAATGTATTGCAGCGGATGAGACACAGGTGAATTCTATGAGCGACCTCTCTTGAACATACCGGAAACACTGAAATGGATTGGTAGCGTTAACCCCAAAGATGGATGGTATGATGGACCAATGGTGATATGACTGGTGAACGGAATAACCCAACCCGACTCAGACGTGGAGTGAAAGTGTCATGTTCAAGAGCGACTTGCTACCAATAAAGT
>APFE030905097.1:89464-109917 GCA_000404065.3 Pinus taeda
AGGATTACAACCCATTGATTTGACCCAGCATCATCCTCCCAGCATGAAAGCCCTTCTTCACCTCATGAAAATCTTAGATCACCCAACACTATGATATTCCACCAGGAAACCAGCAACACTTCCTTACAACATACAAGATTCTAGCTTCTGGATCTCTGGGACGAGGGATCCATATATAGATGATTGTAAGAGGGTGAGTCGGCTTCTGGGATTTTGACTAGTGTCCTCTCTCTGATACTTCTTGATTCCACTTGGACATTGATGTTCTCTTACTCATCCCATGGTGAATTCAGAGAAGCAAGTGTCACAGGAGAAGTTTCTCGAAGATTCCATGATCATCCACCTTGCAAACTGTCTCTGCCATTCGTCTACTCTCGCCCATCGTACTCTACAGAAGGGGTTTCCAATATGCATCACACTTTTTACACTGAGCAGGTGAGATGCATGACACCCTCTGCACTGAGCAGTCTCTATGGTCTAGTTTTGACCAGTTCTAAGCATTTTTCTAAGGAGAACGTCTGTGAGATGATGTAATCAGCTGACCTTGTTCCATTAGGGCATGAAACAACACTTTTAGGGACTCAGAAGCCCTTGGTTTATGTACACATGTGATTGGGGTTGTAGTTCCTAAATATGTCTATAATAGTTGCCCCCTAAAGCGTGAGGTTTAGAATCTTTTGATGTCGGGTGAAATGCTTTACCATGAGGATGCAAGGTTCTTTTGAAATGGAAGGCGACCTGTAATAAGATACAATACAATACATTATCTTCATAACATTTTCATGATCTAGCTGAGGTGGGCATTCCCATGCTCAGCTTTATAAATTCATTTTCATGTACATAGGACAGACAACCGTCTATGTGGTAGACTTTTGATTTTGGTAGAGCCATCATCCTTTGATTCAGATGATCATCTGTGCAGCAATGATGTACATTTGATGTCTTTATTTTCCTGAATATATCGCAACCCAGATGGATGAAACTAGATCCGAGGTCTTCGAGCTCGTCCACTCTTCACCCGAAGTACAAGTTGATCCATGTGAAAAATGTTCTGGAGTTGAACATGGAAAGGCATTGCCTGATTACCAGCCAATGATGTAAGCTGTTAACAGGCGCGAGAGGAATCACCGATAATGATGATGACCCTCAAGTTACTACAGTACAATTCACATGGTGTGAAAAAGGGACTTGGCATCGAACAAGACGCAAAATCTTTCGGTCAAAGGCCATTGATGTAAACCTATCATCGGAAGTGAGAAACTTGGCATTGAGGCATGAAAGCTTCAAAGTACTGAAAGGGTTGTTCCTAGGTTGATTTCTTGGATAATGAGCTGTCGTCGACAAGAAGTGACTCTTCGTAGGAGGGACTTAAGGAATACCACATCTACGACACAAAACATAGAAAATGATTTTGTGGAGGTAAAAATGATCTGATGATACAAGGTTCAGGGTGGTGGTCATGAAAGGATGAAGCGTGAAGGTATTGTAGCGGGTGAGACATAAGATGGGTTGGTGAATTCTCTGATTGACTTCTCTTGAACATATCAGTGACACTGAAATGGATTGGTAGCGTTAACCCCAAAGATGGATGGTACGGTGGACCAATGGTAATATGCCCGGTGAACGAAATAACCCAACCCGACTTAATCATGGTGATGGAGTGAAAGTGTCATGTTCAAGAGCGACTCGCTACCAATAAAGTTTCTTCAGGTTTTCTTCCCAATTTTCCCTAGTCATTGTTGACCAATACCTCTTTATTTTTATCAAGCTTGAGGAGGATAACATATGCTTGTTCTATAATTTGCCCTTCAGGCAAACCCATCGCTATGTTTTAACGAGCCTAGCGATAGTGAAACTTGTTCTTGTTTGCATGGACAAGTTTGTCGCTATTGGTTTTAACGAGTTTAACGACAATGAAAACTCGGTCCTTTTTCAATTTTATAGAGTCTGAAAAGGGACGGAAAGAAAAATCCAGTAATCCTTTTTCGTCATATACTCCCTTAAGTCTAAAAAAGTATAAAATAATACGAAAGGGATGAATTTTCGATAGTTTTAACGAGTCGAGCTAAACAAGCGCTCGATCATTTTGTGTAATAATCCCTTAGGTCCAAAACGATTAAACTATAGATGAGGGATAGCTATCCTGGTAGCTTTAACGAGCTAGAGAGGCCAACTGCTCGGCAATCTTTTCATATTTTACGAGTCAGATGAAAAGAGCTTAAAGGAGAATCGTTTTTTGAGGAACGAGTGAAATTTTTGGGTAGCAGCTGGTTCCAGGTAAGGTTTGAAACATTTCATTCATGGTAGTGTAAAGAACATGGCTAATAGAATCACTCATCACATCTGTTCCTCAAAAGGGGTAAACAATCAAATGGAGGTGTATGATCGGCTAAAACAGAGTGGAGGTGATGATGAGAACACGACCAAGGCCTAAAAAACTGATGATAATGCCTTCGAAATGGTTATTTACAGGAGGTTGTTTCATTTTTTTAGTGAGATTAAACTGTGGGGGAACATTTGCTCATTTCTTAGGTTTAATTTTTAATGAGCTTGAACTTTCCATAAAAATTGCTCGTGGCGGGTTTATTTTTTAATGAGCTTGAAACCTGCGGTAACACTGCTCGGATTCGGTTTCATGTTTACACAAGATTGAAACGAAAAAGTATGCTTGTTATAAGTTCACATGCCCGCAACATAATAACACAAATCGAGGTGCATGCCCCCCATGCTTCATTGCATTCAATGCGGTGGTTGGAATGAAGGTTTACCTCTGAGATCTTTGAAAGACTCGACTTGGAAAGGGAGTTGTTCCATTTTTTAATGAGGTTGACATAGTAAAAGAACTATCCTCATTACTCCTTGTTTCATTTTTTAACGAGGTTGACACAAGACAAGAACCGTCCTCAGAATCCACCGTATTTACAGTATTTGATAGAAAATCAAAAACTGAAGGATAATTAAGGTCACTATAATAATCTTCGTGGTAATCTGAAAGATGGGAACGATGGTGGTAATATTCCCATGGTGCCTTGTCAATCATAATTGACTAAACAATTCCTTCGTCTGTAGAATGTACATGCAACCAAGGATTTGAAGAGGTACCATATTCCTTAGACCTATCAATCCAAACACTTGATGGGCGTTGATTTGGGTTTGTTGCCCATGCCAAGAAAATTAATTTATACAATATTTCTAAAATGGTGATGATCCATGCTGTTAAAATGTTCAGGAATCTTCTGAGTCTAGAAGATATCATATTGCAGGTTCCCACCGTGGCCACTTCCACCAGATTGTTTGGAGGTAGTAGGGCAAAAGTACCCATCAATGTCAGGTCTTTTAGTAGGCCTACTCCGATATTTTGAAGCAACTTAGACCTCCCAATGATCATCAGAATGCTTCTCGTAACTTGTGAATTGTTGGGGAGAAACGTTTGTTGGTCAACGATTGTAATTCCTCCTTGGAAAGGAAATGCAATATTTTTGAGGTATGTCGACACAACAGTGGCCATAGCATATATCCAGGGCCTTCCCAATAGGATGTTGTAATCGAGGTTTCCGTCGATAACTTCAACATCAATTTCTACTATTTTGCCCCCCCAGTTCGACTTGCAAGTTACTTAAAATCCCGTATGGGGTGTATGTTCATCCATCAAATGCTTTTAACGTTGTTGATGATTGCGACAAGGGTGGTGAGCCTAAAGTTTTCCAGCAACTCATTGACATAACACTTGTAGATTCCCCCTCATCAATAATTGTTCGATGAACAGTTTTGTTGAGGGCTTTCACTTGGATGAGGAAAGCAAGTTGAGCTGGTAACTAAGGGTCATAACCTTTATGATTAAAGGCCACAAGATTGGAATCCTCTGGGTCAATCCCACCTATTGCTGATAATAGAGCCTACTTTTCGGAGGGGCAATTTTGCAGTACCTCAAGTGTCGACATAGTGGACGGCGATTAGGCTAGGTCCTATCTACTTCTTGTAATGAATTTTAGATTCTTTGAAACAACTTGCTTTTTCAATTTTTAAGAGTGGAGAAAAAGCTAAAGATGACTCTAGTCACCTTCGATTTTTAATGAGCTTGAAGTGACAAGTGCTTAGATGGACCTTTTCCTTTAAGGAGTCTGAAAAGGAACAAAAGAGACTACTCTGGAAATATAGATAGAGGGATTACCAAACCAATCGAAAAACTGTAGAATAATTTTTATGGTATGGCAGTCAATCTTCCCGAATGTTGTTTTCAGTGCATTGTGATCGATAGGGCAGTAGACGCGACTTCCTAAGTATAAAGGATATAGCCTATTGTGGTCTCCCAATATATACTCAACGGTACATTGGAGCACAAGTCTATACTGGCACTTGTCATCTCAAAGAGGAGGAATCACCCAACCTACGATGAAAGTGATAGTTACCAGGCTTTACGATGCCAGAATACATCTCTAGCCTAGACTTCTAAATGTTGGGCATTAGGTTCCAAAGCATTTTTATGTTCATTAAATTTATTTTACAGTTGATCTTTCTTAAGAAGTTTGCCTTTCAGGTTCACCACGTGATGTAGATATACAATTCCTAAAATGCAATATAAGATGATAAACAATCGTTTAATCTTATTTTTGCAATGAAAATCCTAGCTACTAAGGAAAGAGAAGCGGAATTCTTTCAACAAAGAGCAGAGAGCACACACTAGATGCACTGTCCTAAATCAAAATAAAAAAGCAGTCTAAATGCAAATGCACATGCATGTATTTGTTTTCGCTTTCTTAATGTGTGAATGACAAAAAGAATGCTAAGTACAAATTTGAATCGTTTCAAGCGATAGTACTAACGATTTTCTTTTCAAAAAACGAAAGGAAGATAATGACGACACTGCGATTTTGAATTGAAAACTGCTTTCGACACCTGAAAAACTACTAATTCAAATCAAATATAAGAGTAATAATGTAATCGACCATCAAGAACAATAGAATTCTTTTCTTTGACTCAAAATGAAAC
The DNA here is from genome assembly GCA_000404065.3 of Pinus taeda. NCBI lineage: Eukaryota > Viridiplantae > Streptophyta > Pinopsida > Pinales > Pinaceae > Pinus > Pinus taeda. Next base: position 94,454 of record APFE030905097.1, read on the forward strand.
TTGCGACCCTTCCAAATCAAAAGACGACAGTTTGATTATGCTACTTCTTTGTAAAGGAGAACCGTAAATGGCGAACAATACATAAAAATATTTACAGTTCTTTGTACTATGGAGGATGAATCATGTAAGGAAGGGAGTTTCCATAGAGGTATACTGATCACAGACAACAAAACTCCAGAATAAAGCTGAAGAGAGTGAACAAAAACCAAAATATGGAAGCAGAAGAGATCTTATCTGATCATCGCAACTGTAATACAGGGAAAGTGCGATGCATCTCACTTACTACACACGAGAGGTGCGATGCATCCAGATTCCCAAGAGGAGAAGGTGCGATGGTCTAGGGACGAGACTTCAACTTGGTTCTGGGTCACAGTTTGTAGCTTATTTTAGGGATTTAGGCCGAGCAAATGATATTCAATAAATGCAAATCACAGGGGCTGATCTAATGAGGCTACTTGAGCCACCACCAGGGAAATTAGGATGTTTGCAAATCAATTTTTCAGTTTATAAACAAAACCCAGAGATAGACTGAAGCAAAATTGATCTACTTTGAACTTGCATAGCAAATGTAGTTCGAAGGCTAGTTGGCTTGACTTCAGGCTCCATCTATAAGTTTATAAAGAAAAACAATATAGATAATCAAACAAGCTATTCGCTCCCTAGCGGAGTTTCCATTTCGTTATCGGGAAATCTAGTGTCTATGTAGAGCTGCAAGTCCCATTGAGATGGGTAGCTATCTTAGAAACAAACAGATTAAAGTTACTTTTTCTTTCCTTTACAAGAAGTAGATAGGAGAGGAGCAAAGAATACCAATCTCGATCTTTCGCTTGGTTCTCTGTTTGTTCCTTCTCCTCCTTTGACAGATCTTTACCCTCCTCCCTTGACCACTCTGCTTCAAAGAGTACCTGTAAAGTCAAAGCAGCATAATACCTTCAAAGTACAGAGATCTACATTCGTAAAAAATATAGGACCAGATATATATTGACCACATACATGCATATATTAGTGAACATACAAGAATGTGGAGGAAAACTTGAATAGCTTTATTGATATAGAGATTAGAAGAGAGGATTACAACCTATTGATCTGACCCAGCATCATCCTCCCAGCATGAAAGCCCTTCTTCACCTCATAAAAAGCTTAGATCACCCAACACTATGATATTCCACCAGGAAACCAATAACACTTCCTTACAAGATAAAAGATTCCAGCCTCTTGGATCTCTGGGATGAAGGATCCATATATAGATGATTGTAAGAGGGTGAGTCAGCTTCTGGGATTTTGATTAGTGTCCTCTCTCTAATATTTCTTGATTCCACTTGGAGATTGATGTTCTCTTACTCATCCCATGGAGAATTCAGAGAGGCAAGTGTCACAGGGGAAGTTTCTGGAAGATTCCATGATCATCCACCTTTCAAACCGTCTCCGCCATTTGTCTACTCTTGCCCATCGCACCCTATAGAAGGGGTTTCCAGTATGCATCGCACTTTTTACACTGAGCAGGTGAGATGCATTGCACCCTCTGGAGTGAGCAGTCTGTATGGTCCAGTTTTGACCAATTCTGAGAAGTTTTCTGTGGAGAACTTCTGGGATATGATGTAATCACCTGACCTTGTTCCTTTAGGGCATGAAACAACACTTTTGGGGACTCATAAGCCCTTAGTTTATGGACATATGTGATTGGGGTTGCAGTGCCCAAATATGTCTATAACACTTGGGAAAAGCGTCACAGCTATCCCTCTCAGCATCAGATTGAAATTTCGTAAGAAGTTACAGAAAGAAGACAGATTGTAGTTTCCTATATATATTTTTTAGAACCAAAGGTTAAAACCGTCGCATGTAGAACTTCATACAACTTCACTCTTCTGAAGAGGTATATAATCATGTCATCTTGGGAGATTGTGGATAACTGTTTCTTGGAGAATCCAATTTTGATCAAACTGGTGTCATTGGAAAGAGAACCCAAAGTGATATTACAGACCAAAATTTCATAAATTAAAGATTTGAATGTACAGAGTTACAGTTGTTTCAAAATTGAGCTTCTAAAATCAAGAAAAAATGAGATGAGGAAGTTTGATGGCAAGGATCCAGTAAATTGGATACTACAGATAGAGAAATATTTTGATCTACATGTTGTACCACTGTTACAAAAGGTACGTATTGCATCTAATTATTTAGAACCAGATCAATTTTTATGGTATAAAAGGCTTCGTTCTCGTAAACCACTTGTTATGTGGTCAATTTTCACAGAGGAAATGATAGCACATTATGAGGATACAAAGAAAAACACCTTCTTTAGCCAATTGATAAATCTCAAGCAAAAGTGTTCAATGGTAGAGCACATTGAGGACTTTTAAAAATTGAATATAAGGGTAAATGATATTCGAGAGAAGCAAAGGATTGATTTCTTCATAGGTACTTTAAAGGATAACATTCAACATGAGTTTCGTCTTGGGGAACCTGATTAATTGGAGAAGGCATTCAGGTGGGAAAGAAAAATTGAAAGCGAAATTATGGAAACAAGGAATCCCACCACTCACGACTATAATTATGGAAGTGTTTTTTCTCCTAGCCTTCCACAACCTACAAGGTTTACACCACAACAATTTGAAGAAAAGAGAGAAAAAGGGCTTTGTTACAATTGTGATAGAAAATGCGCTAAAGGTCATAAGTGTGTTGAGAAGAAATTATTTTACATAGATTATTAAGAGGAGGAAGAAAAGGGTCAAGAAAGATCAAAAGAAGAGGACATACACTAGGAACCAACCCTAGAGAAAGAAGAAATGAATCTGACCATATCTTGTAAAGAATTGGCAAAAATTACCACTCCTCAAATTCTGAAGATAGAAGGACATATTAAGAAAAAAAAGGTTCAAGAAGTGAAAGACCACATCGATAAAGAAGAAATGAATCCAACCATATATTGTAATTCATTGGTCAGAATTACCACTCCTAAAACTATCAAGATAGAAGGACATATCAAGAAGAAGAATGTTCAAGAAGTGAAAGATCACATCGAGCATCAAGAAATGAATCCGACCATATCTTGTAAAGTATTGGAAGAAATTACCACTCCTCAAACTCTCAAGATAGAAGGACATGTCAAGAAGAAAAAGGTTCAAGTAGTGAAATATCACATCGTGCATCAACGACAAGTTCTCCAACCTTTAAAGGATAACACCACTTTGGTACAGAATCGAATAAAACAACAGGTAGATCAACATCGCAGTGAAAAAAGTTTTGATATAGGTGATTGGGTATTTTTACGAATACATCTCAAGCAAGCTATTTATGAGAAGGAAATGTTGGAAATACTACATACACTTAAGAAACGATGACCTTACCCAATGGGAAGACACTTCAAGGTAAAAATGGATCATGATAGTCTTAAATACTTTTTAGAACAAATATTATCTTCAGAAGAACAAAAAAATGGGTCACAAATATGTTGAGTTATGACTTTGACATCGTCTACAGAAAAGGGAAGAATTTTTTTATTGCAAATGCACTCTCAAGAAAGGATGAGGATGTGGAAGCATTGTTTTGTGCTATTTCTATTATCCAACTAGATTGGATAAAACAAGAAAGGGATGAATGGAAGAAGGATGAAGAAGTGTGGCCACTCATTCAAAAGTTGCAAAAGATCCCAATTCAAACAATATTGACAGAACTTGAAGAGGAAGGAAAAATCATATTGGAACCTGGAGCAGTCACAGAAACAAGAACCCGACAGTTATGAATCGATCAATTTCAGAGTATCTCATGAAGTGGAAGAACTTACCCATTGAAGATTCCACATGGGAGGATAAGAATTGTATACAAAAGCAGCAAGAACTACTCAAGCATTGAAGAGAACTCTTTTTTAAGGAGAGGGGCATGTTAGGCCCCTATACTAGTAGTGTGAACCCTTATTGTTATTAGTACAACCCCCTTATTATATTGTTGTATCCATGTAGGCCCCATAATGTCATTATTGTGCCCCATAGAAGCCCACTATTGTTATTATTGTGCCCTTACATTATTATTGTTATGTCGGCTCTGATTATATTATAACCCCTTAGAATCCTATATATAGAAAGGAGGTCTTGTCATTTGTATCATCCAAGAATTGTTCATTTGTGTAATGTAAAGGAGGTTGCCCCCTCAAAGAGGCTGAATTCTAAGGCATTGATCTATCCTTTCTATCTTTTTGTGAGCTGGTTTCATAACACGGGGTCATTCAAAGCTGAAGACCCAAAGCAAATGTACCATATACCTGACCCGTAGTACATATATGACAGCTCATACCTCGCTAACTTTGCAAAGAAAAACAAAGAAACTTTCAAGATGATCCAAGGCTAGAGGGTACTGGAGAACAAGTTAAAATTTGATAAAATGGGTATGTATCCTAGAGCTTCTTTGGCTAATACCTACAATTATGCAGCTACTATGTTATGTAGGCTATACAGATTACCTAATAATACTAAGTTTTCCATAGAATGGATTCCTTTGATTGATGCCCATGTCAATTCCCATATTATGAATTAGACCACTATCCTATCTATTAACCTAGCCAATTTCATCACTGAGTATCATCAGAAGAGATCCTCCTCCACAGAAAACCTTCCTCCATTCTATTTCAGTGCCTACATCATGGATTCCATTTGTTTCTGCACTAAATTTCCAATCATGGGTTGGAAATGGAGCTTGTAGGACCCCTCCCCTATCCATCTCAGCCATAAATAGATTTGGAATCCCATTACATACCCCATTTTTCTAAAATATTCCATGACATTATTTTTCCATTGCATCAATTATTTTTTAATAAGAAATCCCCCAGGTTTTCCAATGAAGCCGCTACAGACCTCCTAGTAGTGGGGAAGTATTTTGTTGAAAAATGGTTTACATACATCAGGGTTTTTGTCAATACAACAGACCCGCATGTCCTCCCTTTATACATCTCCGATAATTATAAGCAAGAGAAATAGCCCACCAGACTGTGGGAAAAGGCTTGACAAAATTCCTAAAAGAAAGCAAGAATTTGTAGGTTTTAACCTTGTACATAAATTACCTACATTCAAATTCTAAAACACAGAAAATAAACAATGTGAGAGCATAACACATAAAGCACATATACATAGTCATTTTCCCCTGGATCCCAAAACCAAGACTACCAGATGTAGAGCTATAACAAGGGTCTCTTTCACCTCTAGTTACGTCACATTAATATGTCAATCCGGGATCGTCTGGTTATTTCAAAGGGTGTCTCAGTCTGAGGCTAGCATTTTCCAGAGTAATGATTGTAGTACAACTATTTAAAAGCTACGCAAGTAAATTAATGCAGATCTACAACTTAACTACTTCAAAAGACCAAATCACACCAAGTATTACATCAGCCAAAGGTTCAGCAACAATAACCCATCCTTTTCAAAACTGATGAGAATAGATCAGAGGTCTGGGAGAAAAATAGTAGATGTTGGGCTCACTACAGCCTGGGATCGTTCTTAATGATCAGAAATGAAACAACAGATAAAAGAAATGACAATGAAATGGAACAGCACATCAGCCAAGGGCCTGGTAGTAATAACAAATCCCTTTCATAGCTGATGGGAGCAGATCAGAGGTCTGGGGACCAAGTAGCAGATGCTGGGTTCCACGACAGCCTAAGTCTGTCCTCAAGAAACAACAAATTAGCAATCTGGAAATGGAACAACAAATTGAATTGGAACAGCAAGTAAATGGAACAACAAGTAAATGGAACAGCAAGTAAATGGAACAGAAGTTCAAGAATAGAACAACAATCAAAATAAGTAATAACTGAGTTCTTTAAGCTGCAACTCTATTTAACCATGCCAATCAAAACACCAATCCCTCAATATTATATGATGGAACAATACTATAGAACCTTAGAAACACGCCATACTTAATCTGCTTCTGTTAAAACACATACGACTGCATCTCATAATAAAGAATAGTCACATTCGATAACCATGTGAAACAGAATTTTCCAGATTACTTGTTATAATGCAAAACACAATCATGAAGAGTTAAATAATAAAGTAATAGTGTCCTGTAGGAATTAATCAATACCTAAAGAATTGGTAAAATAACATAGCATCGATATAAAGTTCAAGAACACGAAATAACTTAATCACAACAGAGCATGTAATAGAATATTCTCAAAACACAGCAGATTACCAGATTACTTCTATGAACAAACCACACGGAAACCACGCGTAATAATACAAGAGCAAGTGTCCTCCAGGGCCGGGCCCTTAGCCTCCAGGGTTACACCGCTTAAGGTGGATCCAGGCTCAAAGATAAAAAGTGAACAAGTCTGTATTAAAGCATGCAATAAAAGTACATAAACTTAAGTCTTCAACAGAACATAAAGATCATAGTCCAGATTTTTCTTAAAAGAAATTACACACCCCCTTAACCAACAGTGCTATCCCTTTTATAGGAGAAATGGTGGAGACATCTAGATACAGAAATAGGTGAAATAGCGATCCTCTATTCCACGCTGGTATCTCCGTGTCCTTTCTTCGGCTGATCCATGTCGATCTGGTTCGCTTCTGGTCTTCCGTCAAAGGGACAGCAGTTAGCTCGTCTTTATCTTTACTTTTGGAATGGCCACCTTCCGCTTCTCCACCCTCCTGCACATAGAAACGACGTTTATCAGTGCTTCTTATTAATTTTCTCGTGTTTCGTTATAAGTTTTTATTATTATCTAAGTTTCCCATGCAAAAGGCTTTTGAGTTTTCATGAAAAGATACCGAAATGACCATCAAAACATACCTTCCTTGGTACTCCACACACCCCCCAGCTTACCCTTTTTCATGGCCTCATGAAAACGTTATAGTTGACATGCAGAGCAGTGAGGGAGTAGGCTGGAGATGGAATCTCGTGTGGGGGCCTACACCCATGATGCGAAACAGATGATCAAAGAAATGGCTCGTCTGGTCCTCGGGAATCTCATACAGGGCTTGGTATCCAGGGTAAGAACCTTTCTTGGCTCTGTTGTTTCTTGGGTCAATTCTTCCTCTGCCCTTATTTCCTCTGGATTCTCCTCTGGTGCCTTCTGACTAGCAACGGGGTGTTCCTGCCTGATATTTTTTGTTTCCTTTTCATCATGGATGGGTGAAATTTCTATTTCTGCTTCTTCCGCATGCACTTCCTTGGGTGCATCTTTTTCCTAGGTTTCTTCTTCGGCCTGGAGGTTGGATGGACTCAGGGGCTGGCCATACTCGCCCATATTGGCTAGAATATTGGCCAATTCATCTTCCCCTATCAGGTTTTGTACTGGGATTCCCCCCTGTTGTTCCATTCCTTCCTCCTGCTCGGGCCGCTCAACTTCTTCCATCTCATCTCCTTCTTCTTCATCCTGTTCTTCTTCTCCTCCTGTTTCTGTTTCCTTTTCGGTGGACTACTTTGTTTCTCTACTATTTTCTTCTTCCGCCTCTGTGGACTGTTCTCCATCCTCGTTACTTTATTCTTCTGTATATGTCTCTGCCGATTGCTCATCTATAATCTCTATTGCTTGGCTCGTACGAGCTCGGGGTTTCTTTAGCTCTGCTTGTATCCCTGCAAGCCGTGCCGACTTTCTACATTTTGCTGGTTGTTCAGATGTACCAGCGTCGAGTTGTTCCTTAAGTTGCTTTTCGGCTTTTTTTTCAGCTTGCACTTCTATGCAAGCGTCCTTCTTTCGTTTCTCAGGGTGTTGGGGTGTGCTATCAATTTGTTTTCGTTTTTCTGGCCGTCCAGATGTGGCCGTCCTTTCATTAATAATATCAATTAGTTCTTCCTAGCTGCTCTGCTGCTGGGTAACACTATGGCTTACTATCAAGCGAATTAATCCGTGGTGGCTAACCACAGATTCTTTGTGCTGTGCCTTTTTCATACTTCGTGCCACGTCATGCAATAGCGAATTAAGCAATGCAGGTAAATTCACAGAACATTTTTGTTTTAAGAAAGCTAGGAGTTTTAGATGTCGTGGTCTTACCACGTCTTTTCTGCCCTCACAAGTAATGTATCTCTAGACAATTTTCGCCAATTCCGCCCATGGCTCTCCTAGCGTTGCTGGTAGCACCCCCTTTCCTTGAACTGTTAAACTCTGGCCTTCATCCTGAAAGATTTCCACAATCTTCTGCAGCCTTTCCTTTTTTATTGTCCATATTGGTCTTATGGCCGATAATCCTCAGACTTTTGCTATTATATCTTCCGTGACCTCTATTCGTTTTCCTATGATTGTGGAGTGTTATTCCTGCAAGTTTTGTAAAAATTCCTTCGCCACAGTTTCATTAGATTCCTTCAAGCGGTTGAGGTAGGTCAACCATCCTGCCTTCTTCAGAATTCTTCAGGATGCAGCTAAAACAATCAATGTTTGTGGTTCTGCGGACTGACCTTCCACCCATGACTTCACTTGCAAATTCTCAAAGGAACAATAGCTGTTAGTTGAGACGCAGAGAAGCTAGTGGCGTGTTTCTCGTTCAAATTCAAATGCAAGAGCCTATGCAATGGAAATAACTTCGAACAACGATTCATGCAGAAGAAAACAAAAATGGCAAATGATCATACCGTTGAGCTGTACTGTGCTGGAGTACAAGATCTTCTCGAATAACGAGCTGACACATATTCTGGGGAATGATGAGGTTACTCCCCCCCCGCAATATGATAGGTTGTCCCAGCCATCAAATAAAGGAGCAGCGTCTGCTTCGTCCGCGAGGCCTTTATGGAACAACTTATGAAAATATTCCATGTCCGCAAAAACATCGTATTACTGGAATCGAGGTGAAAAGTTAAATTGCTTTTAATACGTAAGCTACTATGGTGAGTTGATGGAAGTTCGGGAATAGACATTTTCCATAATTAGTGAGTCTCATGCGGTCATTGTCACTAGCTCTGTAATGGTTGGCGGTAATAAATAGTCATGCGGTATATGGTTGGGTAATTAAATTATCACGTTATAAGATATAAAGATTCTAATTTCCTTACCCATTGGTGTAAAGGTTATGACTTCAATACCATTAATAGAGCTCTGCTGCCGACAGGTGTCCATAACCTTGGCAGAGTTGTTTATTTCACCCCGGGAACCATAGTCCTTTGTGTATGCGAGGAAGTGTTATATGATGTAAAAACTGTAGGCCACTATGCAGGCTTGGTAACCAGTTAGTCGTAGTGCCATTCACGAGGAAGGAGCGAATAGTGGGCAGGCCGGCTCGTGGTGAGACCTCCTGTTCCAAGGGTTATTTATTTGTTTTGATATACCTCCTGGACCATTTCCGGGGTGTGGTGGCCCTAATGGGAATGCCACTTCACTTCCATCCTGATGATCATGGTAGGCCAGCTCGTAATGAGACTCCCTATCCTGCAATTTTGACAAAACTGCTTTGCTTATTTTTTCTTGGTTTTAATATTGAACCTTTCTTGTTTATACACAAAGGGTGGTTCAACACTCCTTAAGAGTAGGAATGGTGGAAGAAGTCTTAAAATCCCATTAGGAAGGTATAGACTCTTTGATCTTATTGATGAAATGATAAAAAATAAATAAAAGAATCAGCATGATAGAGATAACCAATCAAAACAAAGTTAGTGGAACAATGACAACAAAAGGTGATAAATAAGCATATCTTTTCCTTACAGGCTTTCACCAATTCAGAGCAGTTACTTATAAGGATAGCGATTTTTGATTTACCGATTTCTGTATACTGTGCTTTTGTTTTCATCACATAAGTAGATAGCTGTGTTAAAAAAGACTCGAAAGATCATTAGCATTCCGCATCCTTGAGAAGGAACAAGCTGTTTCAAATATTATGAGTAGTGTTTTCTCAAGGAAGGGCACAACAATGGCTGCTCATTTGGAGAAAGGAGCAGTGGGAATCACTGGTTTCGTTCAGTAAAATCAAACAAGTGTCGTTCCTTTGGAAATCAAGCAGTGTTGATTGCTTGCGGAGACAACAAAATCACACAAATGCTGTTCTTTTTGAGAAAGGAACGGAAAAAAAACTCAAGTGCTGTTCCTTTTAGAAAAGGAACAACAAAAATCAGGAGGTTGTTCCTTTTGGAAAAGGAACATCAAAAATCACAAGTGTTGTTCCTTTTGGAAAAGGAACAACAAAAATCACAAGTGCTGTTCCTTTTGGAAAAGGAACAACAAAAATCACAAGTGTTGTTCCTTTTGGAAAAGGAACAACAAAAATCACAAGTGCTGTTCCTTTTGGAAAAGGAACAACAAAAATCACAAGTGATGTTCCTTTTGGAAAAGGAATAGCAAAAATCACGAGTGCTGTTCCTTTTCCAAAAGGAATAGCAAAAATCAAAACATGTTGTAAAAATATGTAAAAAAATAATTCTAACAATTATATACAAATTGTAAGGAAAAATAAACTTCTTAGTGAGTTATTGGTGGGGGAGACTTGTCTTCCTCCCGTAAGATCTCCATATCTGAATCTTGGAGTAATTGTTGGCAGAAGGACTCTTGGGTAAGTGGTTTGCGATAGAGACGAACTCGATGGCCGTTTGCCTTAAAGGTATACCCAGAACCATCAATGGTAATCAGTGTGAGGGTACCATTGTCATGTACTTTCTGAATTTCATATGGTCCCAACCAATGAGTCTGGAGTTTCCCGGGGAAGTCCTGAAATCTAGAGTCATATAAAAGAGCCCAGTCTCCTTCATGCAAGACTCTATTTTTTATGAGAGCATCATGCCACTTAGCTCTTTGCTGTTGTATCAAGGCAGTATGTTGAAGTGCAGAGAGTCTAATTTCATCCAACTCATTAATCTGTTGCAATTGATTAGTTTGCGCCTCGATTAAGTCTAACCCCACTTCTTGTGCTGTTTGTAATGTCTGGATTTCAAATTCTATAGGAAAAATAGGTTGTTTTCCAAACATAAGCTGGTAAGGTGAGTGGCCAGTGGTGCTTCTCCATGTTGTTCTATAAGCCCACAGTGCTTCTGGTAGTCTAGCAGCCCAATCGCGTCTATGTGATGTAACTGTTTTGGTTAAAATTGTTTCTATTATCTTGTTGCTGTTTTCTACTTGCCCATTTGCCTGTGGGTGATATGGGGTGGTCATTTTGTGCTGAACATGATAATTGTTGAGTGTTGCCACTATTCTGTTTCCAGCAAACTGTGGCCCTCCATCTGTGATTATCTCTCTAGGGAGGCCATGGCGCACAAATAGATGGAGCAGGAACTGTATAACAGATTCTTCTGTAGCCCTGGGCAAGGCTTCTGCTTCAACCCACTTGGTGACATATTCTGTTGCCACTAGAATGTATGTTTTTTGGTTTGATGGTGGGTTGATTGGCCCCACGAAATCAAGGGCCCATCGCTCAAATGGTTCCATGACTAAATGTGGTTTCAAGGGCATCTCATCTGAGTGACTAGGGCGTCCCGCCCTCTGGCAACTATCACATGCTTCAACAAATTTCTTTGCATCTTTAAAAATTGTGGGCCAATAATACCCTGTATGTAACACTTTATGTGCAGTCCTACGATCAGAAAAATGTCCACCACATGGTTGGTCATGGCATGCTTTCAATATATCAAAGATTTCATCTTGTCGAATGCACCTCTTGATTTGCATGTCTGCCCCTGTGTGAAACAAATAACCTCCAATCCAGGAAAATCTGGTACTTCGCTGGACAATCTGTTTTCGCTCATTAGGGGTTAGATGTTTTGGTAACTTACCTACTACTAGGTAATTGGTGACATCAGCATACCAGGGTGTTTGAACAGCAACAGCAAAGAGATGCTCATTTGGAAACTGATCTTCAACTGCTGCTGCATCGACTGGTTTTGGCATTCTTGAGAGGAAATCAGCTACCGTGTTTTCTTTGCCAGGTCGATCCTTGATTGTAATGTTGAACTCCAGCAATAAAATCAGCCATCTGGTTATTCTGCCATTTGTGACAGGTTTATTCGCTAAATACTTTATAGCAGAATGATCTGTGTACAAGATAACGGGATATCTAGTGACGTAATGTCTGCTTTTATTGATAGCATGTATAACAACTAGAAATTTCTTTTCTGTTACAGTATAATTTAATTCAACAGGGGATATATTTTTGCTAATGTAATAAATATCGTATGGTTTTCTATCCTCCTCCTGACCAAGGACCGCCCCAATGGCTGTATCTGAGGCATCAGATGATATCTAGAATGGCAAATCCCAGTTTGGTCCGCGAAGGACTGGGGCTATAGATACCAGCTTTTTTGAAGGTCATTGAAAGCACGTTCGCATTTCTCTGTTCAAAGGAAATCAATATTACCAGTTAGTGCATACATTGGTGCAGCAATACGTGAATAATGTTCTATAAATCTTCTATAATAACCAGAGAATCCAAGAAAGCTACGTACCTCTGTTTGAGTAGTAGGAGTAGGAATAAGAAAAAGTATTTGGATTTTGGCTGGGTCTACCTGAATGTTGGCTGCTGAAATATAGTGTCCTAGAATAAGTCCTTCTGTCATCATCATGTAGAATTTTTCGTGGCTTAGAGAAAGGCTGGTAGCTATATAGCGTTGTAGGACTTTTTCTAGTGTTTCCAATGCTGGGTCAAACTCCTCTCCGTATGGAGTGAAATCATCCATATATACTTCCAATCCTTCATTTATTAGATCTGCAAATATGCTAAGAATAGCCCTTTGGAATGTGGCAGGGGCATTACATAAACCAAAAGGTAAAACTCGGTAAGCAAACGTTCGCCAAGGACAAGTGAAAGTACTTTTATCCTAACCTTCAGGGGAAATCTGTATTTGGTTATACCCACTGAAGCCGTCAAGAAAAGAAAAGAATTTCTTGCCTGCCAAAGTATCCAATATTTGATCAATGAATGGGAGAGGAAAGTGATCTTTCTGTGTTGCCTTGTTTAGTTCTCTATAGTCCACACAGATTCTCCACTTCCCATTCTTTTTCGGTACCACCAAGCGGGGAGACCCATTTACTATCAGAGATAGGGTAGCTAAAGTTAACATCTAAAAGTTTTTGGAGCTCAACTTTTACTAATTCTTTTAGATGAGGGTTTAGTCTTCTCTGAGGCTGTCTAACAGGTTTTGCATCATTTTCTATGTAGATGTGGTGTGTACACAATTGATGATAAATTCCTTTCATATCAGGGTAATCCCATGCAAATGCATTTTTATATTTTGTTAAAATATGGATGATTTTTGTTTCTTGTTCCGGTGTAAGGTTGGTGTTAATGTTTAAGGTCTTCCCAGGTTCGATTTCTATTGTTTTACTATGTGCAACTGAAATGACAGGGATTGTATGGTCATGCACATCTTTTAGGGGTTCCTCTTCTACTTCGTTATCAAATGCTGCTTTTATCATATGACACTGGGTACTAGATGTGAATTCAGTTTGAGTAATAAAATTACTGATGGCATCGTCTTCTGTTTGATTTTTGAACTTTAGCGCCTCTTGTATAGTTAATGGAGATCTAATGTTGTCAGTAAGATATGATACAGGGTGCCTATTAGTTTTAGCTATTGTGATGCTTGGCTGCGCTGGGGGATATAGTACTAAGTTCTTAATATATGCCCCCTTAGTTATGATCATGTTTCCTTGCCGACAGCCAATATAGGCATCAGCGGTAGCGAGCGAAGGCCTTCCTAAGATCAATGGATGTCCATCTAGTTGGGTTTTAGGGTTTATTATCAGAAAATCAGTTGGGTATTCCCAGGAATCAACTGAGACCATAACATCATGCAGTATGCCTTCTGGTCTAACCACAGATCGATCACCCAGTTCCAGCAAAGTTGAAGTGGGTTCTGCAGATGTGATTCCTAACTTTTGGCAAGTAGAAGTGGTCAATATATTAATTGCAGCCCCAAGATCAACTAAAGCATTGTTTAAGGTTTTTCCATAAATTTGAACAGTTACTATTGGGTTACCTGGGTCTTCATACTTAATAGGTGTTTCCTTTCCTGATAATAGGTCAGATAAAGTGCCAACTACCTAAACTCTTGGATTATCTATTACATTCATTCTTGGTCTTTTTATGCACAATTCCTTGATAGTTTTAGTGTATATGGGGATATCCTGAATGGCCTGAAGGAATGGAATTTTTATGTACAAATTTTGTAATTCTCCCAGAATGTCAAAATTAGGTTGTTGTATAGGTCGAGGTATGACTAAACGTTGTGGGAATGGAGGAGAGGATGTAGTTGCTTGATTCTGAGTTTGTTGTCTGTTTTCATCCTCTTCTTGTAACAACCGTTCTCTAGGTAACTGATCTTCAATCTGAACTGTTTTGTTTCCCTCTGTTTGAATAATATGCCCAGATCTTAGTTGTAGATCATTGCACTCCCTCAGATCGGGTCCTTCTTCTGGTGTTTCTAAAATTTGGAGTGCTTGGACCGGTCTGTTATTTGGATTGGGATTGGGCTAGGCTAGGAGTTGGGGTTTGAGATTAGATTGGGGTTTTTGCTATAAAGCTGGCAGTGTAGGTTGAGGGAAAGGAATGTTTCCTACTGGCTACTGTGTTGGTCTTTGCCAGTTATTCTGCCAGACTGAACTTTGTGAAGTGGGGGGAGTCCATTGTGGTGGATATGGGTTGTTTTGCCAATATGGTGGGGGATAAGGAGGATTCGACCAACCGGATTGGCCTGTCTGATTTAGCCACGGGTTTGCAGAAGGGTACAACTGTGATGACCACTTTGGAAATGGGGGTTGAAACTGACTTTGCCATGTATTATACTGTTGGGTATTGTACTGTGGATACTGAAAAGAAGAAGCTGGGTCTGAAAACATACCAGTTTGTCGTGGCTGCCACTGATGACGCTGGTTAAGTAGATATACTGCCTCTGGTTCTTCTTCTGCTTCCTTATATACCGCTTTCAGTCTAGGTAATGTGGGACAACTTTCCGTAGAGTGATCCCTTGTACAAATGGCGCATGTCTGAACTGTATCTAATGGACACTCCTTATGGCTATGCTTCTTCCTGCACCTGGGGCAGAAGATTGCTAAATTTTGTTCTGCCTCCATTTGTTTCTGCTTAGCCTGCAAAACGTCCAATTGTGTAGTGAGTGTTCCTAGTATATCGGTTTTAAAATTTTCAAATAAATCCCTAATTTCCACACGTGTTACTCCTTCTGATGAAATTTTGTTTTCCCGTGCAAATCGATCATGTTCTGTTGGTTTGATTCATGTGCTACCTCTCGAACTCCTGATACATAAATCAATTATGTCAGCGAAACTTTCCTGATATATATAATCTTTCCCCATAATGTTTAATGTTTCAATCCACTGTTCTTTCATGCCCCTTATTAATGCTGTTTTCAACACATTATCAGGCAAAGGCAATGATGCATAAGGGGATATTTGTAGATTATACTGGAAACGCTCCACGTATTCCTCTAATGTTTCATTGGGTCTAGCTATCATCTGAAATATTTCATCTTTTAGTTCTATAGACCTACAGTAATCTTGATATTTCTTTAGGAAAGACTCTTTCATTTGTTCCCAGTTATTTATAACTCCA
>APFE030905113.1:7154-59938 GCA_000404065.3 Pinus taeda
GGGAATCACGAGGAATGTCCCAAGACTGTGGACATCTCTCCACAAAATCAGCAGTGCCACCTTATTGTCTCCTTATCCCTTTTGCATTGTCTCTTGCTCCCTTTTTTAATGCCAAAACCTGGAATCACAATGCATTAGTCACGTAGATAAAGTGTCTAACCTTCCTCCTACAAACAACATGAATAAACTAAGAAATGCGCATGCATAAGCAAATAAAGATGAATGGTTGAGCAAGTAAAATAGGCCAAAATGAGCCCAAATTGTACCAAAATTGGGGCTCATCACCGACGGAGATAACCGAGTGCAGTAGGGCCTAAGGAGCACACTTTTTTTTGTGAACACTTAACAAGGATGGCATTGCCGGATGGCCTTGATACAATATTTGAACAAGGTCGGTCAGTAATAGTTTGCGCGCAAGATTTTCTATGCAATAGATATGCTAGAAAGATGACGGCCACATGCCCCAGCATGGAAATCATTTAAAACATGTTCCACCTCTTCATGAGTGAGGCAACATTGAAGAACTGTATCTGCACCATGACAATATAACATATTGTTAATCACTAGATAGTGTCGTGCTTGGTGGCAGATGCAACGACGATCACCTGACAATAGTTCGGGGCAGAATCGTTGTGCTTGGAGGTAGACAAGAATGTCACCATACCAAGGGTTAGTAGTGTTGATAAGATAGATAGCTTCATCAGGAAGAGGATCATGGGCTATCTCATTAGGATCGACAATGGGAAGGTCTGACAGAAGTTCGGCGAAGATTAGGGAGTTCTTCGCCTTGGCAGCAATGAAAACCAAATCAAATTGTTGGAGGATCACGATCCATTTCGAATATTTTCCTCCAATTACTTGACGAGACAAAATTTGTCTCATGGAATTCTCCAAGGCGATGGCAGTATTTTGTCATAGCAGTAGGTAGTGTCAGAATCAGTTGACAACAAACACAACTGCCAATGACAGCTTTTCCACATGTGAATATCTGAGTTCGGGCCCAGCTAGGCCTTTTGACAGATAATAGCTCACATGTTCACTCCGGTCATCATGAGTTTGAACCAAGACCATTCTGAGAGAGGATGGTGAGGCTGCTAGGTATAGAAGAAATCCGCGGCCATAGTTGGGAGCACTAAGGAGTGGGGATGATATAAGTGCCCTTTTCAAGGCATCAAATGATCATTGAGATTGACCATCCCACATATACGACACTCCCTTCTTAAGTAGGCGCATAAAGCCTTTCGTTAACTCAGCATAGTTTATGATGAACCTGTTTACATGGAAAATATGCACGATGCTAACAAAGGGAACTAACCCGATTGCAAGCCCCAATTATACCTACTTTCGATTGGGTTGGCTAGCTCCGACGGGTTTTAAGGGACCCTGTAAGCCACTTGAATATGTTGAAAGATTGCTTCCGAGTGGAAGACTTCAATTAAATCAACAAAATGAAATAGCTAACCTCTATGTATTGAATCCTATCTATACTACTTCTAACTACTCTAATCTATCCTTCAAGAGCATGATACAAAGGTTTAAACATCATATATATGTTGCAGGAGCGTGATAAAGAAGGTTAAACATCATGCATAGATTCAAGTCCAAATGAATCAACCACTGAATTTACAGCTGGACAAGACTGCGTTAAAGCTAAATTTCAATCCAATCACTCATATAGGAATCCACATTCTTCTATGGAATTAAAACTGCAACTGATGTTTAATTTAGTTTGAAATCAGAGACCATTCACAAGTTAACCATGAAACTGAATCACATTCAATTTAACAAGACTAATAGTGAACTATAAGTCATCAATATGCATAAATATAAATCATATTTACAGTCATGCCAGTAACAACACCCTGATCCAAAACACTACAATCAGTCTCAAACTAAAGGCTCCTTCTTCCCTCAAAAATAGTCCTCCTCATTCACAATAAAGCAACACTGTTCTTCTCCAGAATGAAAAGTCGTTTCCCCTCTTTGGAGGTAATATTTATGCTAAAAGCTTCCCGCTCCCGGTCTACCTTGCCTCTTCGCCTTCCCTCTCCTTCCTTCATTATGCCGATCAAAAGAAACAGGTGAAACAGTCAGTGTCCTTGTTGACATGTAAAGGGCGTTTCTTGTCATTAGGGCACTTCATTTCCTAGGCACTGAATGGTCATTGATTAGAGAGGATGACTATGTATCTTGTTCATGATGCGATCTGGAGCGGTTTCGTCTTTGAAACATGCAAGCAATGCCTGGAAACCAACTGAAAATGTCAAAGGTCGGCTTTTTTGACATAACACCTTTGCATATAAGGGTTTTCTAGATCTGTTTGTCCATTTGTTACTTTTGGCCTGCAGAAATAAGAGACACTAGTCAAGCTTATAAAAATACAACAAAAATGCTTTAAAACATGAACATTGCCTCTATTGAACATTTATCACATCAAACACGAAAGAATTGGCCCCTAGTTTTAGCTTTATGCGTAGATTAAGCCTAGCAAGCCAAACTCGATTTACACTGAAAACTGTTGCAAAACACATAACTAAACCCAAATTGCGGACTTGAAAATTTATATGTTCGTCTTTGTAATCATTGGCGGGTCCAGGGGTTACGGTGCGCTATATATGTATATACCGGACCTCACCAATAGCGATGAGCGATAAATCCCGGACCCAAAAAATGTATATACCACGTTTAGTAAACCATCGGGTCCGGAGTATAGGGGAGCACCACATATATATAAGCCCTAGGGACCCCACTGATTGCGGTATGCGATACGGGAGGCGGACCTAAAAACACATATATGTCAATGTTCATAAATCCCTTCGGGTTTGCAATGTTACCATTCCCTTTGGAAAAACCCGACTTTAATGTTTCATTGCAAACACATGGACAATGGGAAAAATCCGCATATGGCTGTTGGGGTGGACTTGAAAATAAATATGCCTGGTTTTATAATCATCGGCGGGTCTAGCTTCCGCCTCCCCGCTAACTGTATGCCCCCGCACTCCACTGATATGCGATGAGTGATTGGGAACCAGACCCGATAGATCATTTATTCCGGTTAAAACTCTGTCGGGTCCAAAAGAGAGCAGAGTGCTTTATGTAAAGACCTCATACCTAGGCCGATTGCAATATGTGACGGGCTTTCGTACCCAATGATGTATAAAATGTGGTTGTTCGGTCCGAGGGCTAGTGGCACACCATATATATGTGCATAAACCTTGGACTTAGGTCGATTGTGATGTGCGACGGGGCTTTCGGACCCGAGTATATATATATTATATCTGATAGGTCGGCAGGTCCGCTATGTTGCTACACATAATATGTATAAGGCTCGGGGCTCCACCGATTTGTGATATGCGATGGGATCCAAAACCAAAATGCATACATTTGAGTTAATAAAACTTGTCAGGTCTGGAAGCCATGAGTGCCTTGCTCTGTGCGCCCATATTGAGTGCGATAAGTGAAAGAGGTATGTTTTATGTATTTTCCGAAGGGTTTCCTTTGTAAAGGGTTTATAACATGACAAAGATGCGCTGAAGGGTTTTGCGAGTTAAACCAACAAGAGATTATGATAAGGGTAGGGGTGATGGTTTGTGCGGGCGCCAACGTACCATGCATGCTTGTGAGGATCGAAAGATCCCGATGAAGGGAGAGGATAACGGGACAGGCTGCGCCATGAATGATCCATGTAGCAGAGGCATATTTAATGGCTTAGCCACCAGGCTTTGAAAATTTGACTCGGCAAGAAGTTGACATCCATATGATAAAACAGATCATTCCGAAAGACGAAAAATCAAACGTCTAGGGGACCCATTGGAAATTTGCTGCAGAAGCATGTTTCAATAGGGTGGTAGTTATGGCCACAACGAATGGCAAACCAGTTATCTCTGCTTCCAAATAACCTTCAGATCAATAGAACTTCAGGATGTTAAAATAAACTTGAAATGCAAACTACATAGATTGACAAGCATGGGTTCCACTTAAACATTATTTCTTCAGAGGGGATAAAGACAAATAGCTTCTACTTACTGATATGATTTTGACAGGCATTCTCCAATGGCAGGATTATGGGGTTTATTGACCTTCCTCTCCCTATTTCTCACTTTCAAAAATCCCTTTGGGGCCGTCATGGATCATGCCATATTTTTAAACCGCTTAAGCAAGGTTGGGCTTACTGTGTCAACCAATACTCTAATCCCAGCAATAGTCTTTACTCTAACCGGCTTCCCAAACAACCCATCCTTCTAGATTGGCATAAGAACTTGACATTTCATTTCTTTTTAGGTAAGTCCTTCTAGTTTCAGGCACAAGGACTAGAGCACAGTTAGATTTGCCACAGGGTATGAGACAGTGAGCTTAGCCCATGAAAGGAGGTTTAATTGTGAGTAAAAGGTATTGGACCATTTAATGTGGTGGATGGGACCAATGGAGAATGATTGTAAACCTTACAAGCAAGTATAGGCTAGGTCTGAGTGGGATTTATTTAAATGCAGTGTCCCTCCATGCTAGTCTAGCTGTAGTTACACATTTTTTTGTTCTATAAAGATGCCCCTACATGCTCCAGATGTTCAAGTTATCAATAGATCTCACATAGTTCCAAACAAATGCCAATAAGGGGTTTCAGTTTGCATTCCACTGCTGATTGTCAAGTGCTCATGGGCTAATAGAAGGTTTTTTTGATTTGCGGGGAACTGATGGATTCTGGAACAACAGAATCATCAGCAAGCCAATGAGGTAGGGAAAGGCCGAGAATAGTGAATGAGGGAAAATCTGAAAGGTAGAACGAGAGAGGAGGACTAAATTAGTTGGCTAAAAAGGAATGTAATTCAAAACAACATGAGAATAGACTTTGCAGAAAACAAAGGAAAGGACATAAATACAACTAAACTAACAACAAAAATGAACTGAACTCTAACCTACTCAGGAGGCAACCACCAATGCGGTGGCTATTGGAAGTATCTCTTTAGATGCTAGCCATTAACAGGGAGCTTTTCAGTCTCCCCCTATAACATTTTCAACCTGTAAGTCCCTTGACCAATCTTTTCAACGACTTGGGATGGGCCCAGCCATAGGTGTTGGAATTTTGTGTGTTTACCCTTTATCTCACTCAGCTTGTCCCATTTCAGAACTAGTTCCCCCACTTGGAAATCTTTATCTCCCACTAGATGATGATCAAACCATATTTTTACAATCATTTGGTGATTTTTGAATTTAATTCTGGCTTCATCCCTTAATTCCTCCAACTTCATCAGTTGGTCGATCCTTTGTTGAAGCGGGGCTGAAGGGGTACCTCTTGAAGCTTGGGAGAGCTGTAATGATGGAAGGGCAACGCTTGGGGGCAAGATGGCTTCCTATCCATAGACTAGGAAGTATGGAGAGTTTCCCAAGGCCACTTTAGGGGTGACCCTATCGGCCCAAAGGACATTCGTCAAGGCATTGTGTCAGTTCCTCTGGTTATTAACGATTGTCTTGTGGATTTTGTGGATAAGGTTCTTATTGGAAGACTCTGCAACTCCATTTCCCTGGGGATAATAGTTTGCTGCATATTTTATGTGGATTGACTTATCAATGGAAAACTCAGTCAGTCTCAGAGATGAAAAATAAGAAGTGTTATCAAAGATGAGAGCATCAGGGATGCCATACCTGTTGATAATGAATTTCTCAATGAATGCTATTACCTCATCTTCATTCACCTTTGGAGTGGGATGGCTTTGGTCCATCTGGTGAAGTAATCAGTCACTGTGAGTATATACTTGTGCTCCTATGAGGAGTTTGGAGTGATCTTGCCTATGACGTCTAGGCCCCATTGCTAGAACGGTCGATAAATCATGACAGGCCTGAGGGGAACAACGGGCTTTCTCTCTCGTCCTGCGACAGTTTGGCACGCCTTGTATTTGCGAGCATAGGCATGCAAGTCTTTGAAAACTGTGGGACAATAATATCCGGCTCTCAATATTTTGTGGGCAGTGGTCTCTCTGCCATAATGACCACCTGCTAGGCCGTCGTGCATTTCTTTCAATACATGGTTAGCATCATCTTTCTCTAAACACCTCAGCTAAATTCCATCATGATTTTTTCTATACAAGATGCTGTCAGCCAAATAATATAGATTGGATTTTAATCTGAGAGCTCTCCTCTATGATGCGTCCATGTGTTCAGGACACGAAGCTCGCACTAGGTAGAAGCGTATATCGTAGTACCACGACTCGGGGTCCAAAAAGGTTTCTGATGCTTCTCGCTCATACATCAGCGCTTCGTTACTCCATAAGAGCTCCTCCCTGAGTTCCCTTTGTGTACATTACATGCTTAGCGTTCTCAATTATTAGAGTGCCTCCTTTTGGTCCACTAAGACTTCTGCCGCCAGCCTGGAAAGTCCCTGTCCTCGAACTATCTATGCCAACTTTATCTCTAGGTCAAACTCTTGCAGGGTGGTTATCTAGTTCCCTCTTCGTTCACTCATTTCTTTCTGCATGAAGAGGGCTCTTATAGTAGGATGGGGCATGATGACTTTGGTCTTGGCCTTTAGTAAGGGCGAAAATGTTTAATGGCCTTAAAAACTGCATAATCTTGTTTCTCCACATCTGGGTAATTCAGTTCCGCTCCTTGGAGATTTGAACGCATGTAGGAAATGGGGACTTCATTGCCATCATTATTTTTTTGAATGAGAATTGCAACATATGAAAGGTCAGGAGCAATGGTGTATAAGAATAATCGTTTGCCGAAATCAGGGTTGACTAGTGCAGGAGCTTCAGCAATGGCTTCCTTGATTCACTGAAATGCTTCCTTGGCTTCATCGCTCCATTTGTATGCAACGTCTTTCTTCATCATTAGCTGCAAGGGGCATATTATTTTGGCGAAGCCTGAGACAAGCTTTCTAATGAAATTAATCCTCCCAAAGAAAGATTGCATGTCTTTTTTATTGGTAGGGGGTTGTATTCTCATGATGGTATGTATTCTTTCAGGATCAATCACAATCCCATCTTTAGAAAGGATATGACCCAGTAGTTTCCCCTCTGTGGCTGCAAAGATTCTCTTCTTTGGATTCAAAGAAATTCCATACCTTCGACATCTTTCGAAAATATATCTCAGGTGATAAATGTGATCTCTCCTGCGATATGAATACACAGTGATGTCATCCATGTACACTACTACCGATTTGTTCACCAACCCTTGGAAGGCTATGTCCATAGCTCTCTGGAATGTGGCACCTGCGTTAATGAGTCCAAAAGGCATTTTTCGGTATGTGTAGGTGCCACATTTGGTGTTGAAGGCTGTCTTAAGCTGATCCCCATGCGATACCAATACCTGATTATATCCTGAAAACCCATCTAATAGGGACAACACTTCAGACCTAGAAACACATTGAAGGATGTGTTCCATAGAAGGAACAAGATAATTGTCCTTTTGAGACACTCCGTTCAGGTTTCTAGAATCAATACACAGCCTGATGTCTCCATTTTTCTTTCTCATTGGCACGAGATTAGCTACCTAGCGAGTGTGTCTGACCAGGAATATGGTTTTAGCATCCAACATCTTGTTCAGTTCTTTCTTCACCAATGGTTCTAGGCTTGGATGCATCTTACACAGCTTTTGTTGGTAGGGCTTGGCCTCCTTTTCCAAAGGGATCACGTGCTGCATAATACTAGTATCAAAGGCCTTTAGTGTAGGTTTTAACCCCGTACAGAAATTACCTGCATACGAATTCTAAATCACAAGAAAATAAAAATGCGAGAGCATACCCATTAAAACACATATCACAGAGATTCCACTGGATTCAAACCGAGACTACCAGTTGATTTTCATTATATTCCTTTCAATTTACAATACATATTTATACATCCGAACATCCAATACATGGACGAAAACCATCGAGTCCAAACTGTGGACCGAAAACCATAGGTAGGTTCGCCCAACCTAATAAGGGCCAAAAAAAATTTTCTCGGGGCGCTCCCCGAACCCCGTAGAGGGGGGCTACCCACCCCCCTCTAACCCCCCGGTTCACTACGTAGGTTAGTCGTGGAAAGAATATAACACAACCCAACATTTAGGTCTTCATATGTCCATGCAAAAGACATCCTTGTATTCTTTAAATAGTTTGACAAATGTAGCCTTTTCTTATGGAGAGCACCCCAAGCCCAGATTAACATTTTTTGGGTCCTTTTTGGTCCCAAGGTTGACAATTTCATACTTCATGGATGACCCGTGTGTTTTTCAGTTGGTAGGTTTCTTGAATTTATCATGCAAGTCATACAAGTGCTCCATCCTAACCACATATTTTGGAATCACATTGGGCTGATCCTTTTCCTCATCTTCCCTTTCATTCATAAGCTTGTCATGCTCCCTTTTGTCAATGACTGCACTCTTGAATGTCTTATCGCAGTGTAGGAACTCAAGGATTTTCTCATCATCGTCAAAAACCTGCTAATTTGAGATGTTATTAGGCACAGATGGTTTGAAAATCTATTCAACAAAACATTTATTTTTCTTCAATCTAAAATGAGGTAAAAGTTTAGCAGCCATATTAGCCATCAGATCAACATCTTGGTTTTGGCCTGGAGGTATGTATGTACTATTAAAGGAATAAAAATTATCAATTAAATCCCATACCTCATGCTGGTACCTCACCAGGTGTGGAGAATTGCAACGTATCCTTTTCCTTACCTGATCTACGATTATCTGTGAGTCACCAAAAGCCTTAAGATTTTTCACATTCATACTAATGGCTTTCTTCAGGCCTTGCAGCAGGCCCTCATATTCTGTTGTGTTGTTGGTGCATACGAACTCCAACTGGATGGCTATTAGATGTTGGTTCCCTTGCGGGTCAATGAGAATACTTCCAACACCTGCACCTTCAAGGCAGTTAGAGCCATCAAAATAGAGTGTCTAGAATATTGCATCTAATGTTACATCAATTGAACTATTATCTAAGAAATTGGTTCTATCATCTACTATAATACGGGATAGCTCATCATTTGGATTTTAGGAGGAAATTTCCAACTGTGTGTGTGTCAAAGTTTCTTCAATGGTTTTTGCATGAAATTCTCCAAAACAGGTTTCTGTATTATAAACATTGAAACTATAGTTCCCAAGGATGGAGTTGGTAAACATTACAAGTTCGTTGAGACCATTTAGTTCCGTTACCACATACTTCATGTATCTCTCCCTATCGACTCTCAACATATCACCCTTTCCCTTCTGAGGCAACAAGAGGTGGGACCAATCAGTCGAGAAGTATCCGTTCAATTTCGCTGACCAGTCCCTGCTAAGCAGCATTCCATAGGCCTCAGGTATATTGACTACCACTATATCAATGACCTGTGTGTACTGTGGTTTAGCAGCCATCTGAATCAACACATCCTTCAATTCCCCAATTACTTTCACATTTGTCCTATCTAATTGCATGATTTGAGTTCCAATTTTTTTAGGTATGGCTTGAAGTATTTTAGCAACAACGTAAGGCATAATAGTGGATGAGGCGCCAGAGTCTACCAAGCAGTTATGGATGTTCATGTTGAAAATTTCAAACGTAATGAGGAACAATGGAGTCATAGATTTTGATTTCCTCCCTATCATGGCTGTGTTGACATCTTGGGGTTTTCAATTCATTTTAGATAACATGGCCTCCATATCTGATGGTATTTGGGTTGTACTAGTGGTACTAATAGGTTTGGACATTGGCTTCTTGGTTTGGGTGCTTGAGGTGGTGGGGGCTTTGCAGTTCTGCTCATTCATCGCTTTCACCAGCAACTCTCTTTGTTGTGTTAATTTTAACAAGTCAAAATATGTGGTATTGGCCCTAGACTTCTTGAGATCATCTACAATATTATAATCAATGTTATAAATAGGATAAAGCAGAGTAAACATACCTGTTTTTCCATTTTTAAGTGGGAGTTTACCATGTTGAGTAGTCTTCATTGCAGTGGGAGATGCATTTTCTTTCTCTGGGTGACTTGCAACATGGGTATTCTTGGATTGACCACCAGGCCTACTCTTCTCGATAGGAACTATGAGGGCGGAGGCGTTCATAGGGCGAACATCTTGCTTTTTTTGGTCTAAGGGCATTATCGCACCTGGAAGTGGCCCTTTACTGCGCGTGTGTATTTTATTAGCATTAATTTTTGCAGTGTCATCTCCCTTGTCGTCATTCTATTCATTATGGAAATCCCACAACAAATTAATTTGGGTTTCCTCATCTGAGGGTTCTTCTACTTGGTATGCCTCCTCGTCTCCTTGTTTTGGTTCGAGCTCCAGTATAGGTTCTTCTTTGTTGAGGAGAGATCCAATCAGAGCCAATTGTTCTGTGTTTAAAGCCCCTTCATCAGGTGGAGCAGGTAATTCAAGTTGACCATGACCACCTTCTATTTTCTTATGGTAGAAAGGTTTGAAGGGTTTTATGTTATTATAATCTCCTCCCTTACCACTATCATATCAATAATTGTGTTCGTAAGTTTCTTAATGATCTGATGCAACCCTTCCACATCCGTGGTGTCCTTGTCTTTAGTTTCAACCCCTTTGTTATCATTTCCATTATTCTTCTTGGATGTTTGAGAGGCTTTCTTTTCTCCAGTTGTAGGGTGCCATGCTATGAGGCTGATCATTTCATTTTCAACTTTCACCGCTTCATCGATAACACCTTGTAAGCTTTGCACATTACTCCTTTTAACCCACATTGTTGTAGGGACAGGGGGAGAAATATAGAATTCCATTATCACCTCTTCAGTAGGTCTAGCGGTGACTGGGATTTTGTTGAACAAGGTGTTGAACTAGATGTTAAAATCCTTAACTTTCTCCTTGCTTTCCATTTTCAGATGGGATAATTCTAAAACTAAGGCCGTAGGTGTTTTGTCATCACCAAACTTTTCCAAAAAGGCCTGCTGAAAATCATCCCACGAGGTAATCGATCCTATTCTCAAACTAAAATACCATGTGGAGGCTGCACCAGTCAAAGTAAAAGAGAATAGGAGGCACACCACATCTTCATCGACAACCCCCAACCTGCACAAGGCTAGGAAGAAAGAGTGAATATGGTTATTAGCAGTATCTCCCCGCTTAGGGTCAAAATTAGGTAACACTCTTTCTGTAATTTTGGGGAAGGGATGCTGCTACCCAGGTACTGTTATAGCATCCTATGCAAGCCAGGGATGGAGTGCTCCTGGAGGAGGTGGGGGTTGATTCCCACCCGGAGGAGGAGGTGGAGGTTGATTCCCACCTGGAGGGGGAACGTTGGCCATATTATGTGTAGGGAAGTTTTGGTCGGAGGCTTCTCCGCTAGGATTATCAAAATCAAGCGAGGAGTTACCTTTAGAAGGGGAATCCTCAGGAATTTCTTCCCAAGGGGTGTCGATACTCTTCAAGGATTCTAGCACAATGTCTTTGAGAGAAGTGGCTACTGATGTATCTTAGCTCAGGGTAAAGATCCTTAGCTTTCTCTTAGTTGTCGGAGGTAAAGAGTGAAAGATGGGAAGCTGAGAGAGGGAACAAGCATAAGCCCGAGTAAGTGCTTTGACTGGTTGTTCTTGAGTGATAGGATATTCCCGTAGTCTCTCTTCCTTAGGTGACCTGGAAATAGGACTTAGAGAGGTATCTGTTTCTTTAATATGAGGCTCTTTCAAATGTGTGGCAGGATCTCTCCGACCTTTACGATCCATACATTAATCCTTTTGAATCCATGCATGGCACTTATAGATGAAATCTTGAAAAGCTGGAGAGGGCGATTCAAGCCCTCCTTCTAGCGCCAATTTGTTGACATGGCAAATATGCACGATGCCAACAAAGGGAACTAACCTGATCGCAAGCCCCAATTAGAGATGCTTTTGTTTGGGTTGGCTAGCTCCGACGAGTTTCAAGGGACCTCGTAAACTGCTTGAATATGTCGAAAGATTGCTTCTGGGAGGAAGACTTCAATTAAATCAACAAAATGAAACAACTAACCTCTATGTATACTACTTCTAACTACTCTAATATATCCTGCAAGAGCATGATACAAAGGTTTAAACATCATTTTTATGTTCAGAAGGAGCATGATAAAGAAGGTTAAACATCATGCATAGATTCAAGTACAAGTGAATCAATCACTGAATTCATAGCTGGACAAGACTATATTAGAGCTCAATTGCAATCCAATCACTCATATAGGAATCCATATTCTTCTATGGAATTAAAACTGCAACTGATGTTTAATTTAGTTTGAAATCAAAGACCATTCACAAGTTAACCATGAAACTGAATCACATTCAATTTAACAAGACTAATAGTGAACTGCAAGTCATCAATAAGCATAAATATAAATCATATTTACAGTCATGCCAATAATAACACTCTGATCCAAAACACTACAATCAGCCTCAAACTAAAGGCTTCTTCTTCCCTAAAAAACAATCCTCCTCATTCACAATAAAGCAACACTATTCTTCTCCAGAATCAAAAGTTTTTTCCCCTCTTCGGAGGTAATTTTTATGCTAAAAGCTTCCCGCTCTCGATCTTCCTTGCCTCTTTGCCTTCCCTCTCCTTCCTTCATTATGCCGATCAGAAGAAACAGGTGAAACAGTCGGTGTCCTTGTTGACACGTAAAGGGCATTTCTTGTCATTAGGGCGCTTCATTTCCTGGGCATTGAATGGTCATTGATTAGAGAGCATGACTGTGTATCTGGTTCATGATGCGATCTAGAGTGGTTTCGTCTTCAGAACACACAAGCAGTGCCTGGAAACCAACTTAAAATGTCAAAGGCCGGCTCTTTTGATAGAACACCTCTGCATATAAAGGTTTTCTGGATCCGTTTGTGCATTCGTTACTCTTGGCCTACAGAAATAAGAGACACCAGTCACGCTTATAAAAATACAACAAAAATGCTTTAAAACATGAACATTGCTTGTATTGAATGTTTATCACATCAAACGTGAAAGAATCGGCCCTTGGTTTTAGCTTTATGAATAGATTAAGCCTAGCAAGCCAAACTTGGTTTATACTGAAAATTATCGCAAAACACACATCTGAACCCAAAATTGTGGACTTGAAAATTTATATGTTCAGCTTTGTAATCATCGGCAGGTTTGGGAGGTTATGGTGCGCTATATATGTATATACCAGACCTTGCCGATGGTGATGAGCGATAAATCCCGGACCCAAAAAATGTATATGCCGCGTTTAGTAAACCATCGGGTCCGAAGTATAGGGGAACACCACATATACCACCGATTGCGGTATGCGATATAGGAGGTGGACCGGAAAACACATATATGTCAATGTTCATAAATCCCTTCGGGTCTGCAATGTTACCATTCCCTTTCGAAATCCCGACTTTAATGTTTCATCGCAAACACATGGACAATGGGAAAATTCCATGTATGGATGTTGGGGCGGACTTGAAAATAAATATGCCTGGTTTTATAGTCATCAGCAGGTCTGGCTTCTACTTCCCTACTAATTGTTTGCCTTCGCACTCTGCTGATATGCAATGAGTGATTGGGAACTAGACGTGATAACGCATATATTCCGATTAATAACTTCGTCGGGTCTGGAAGACAACATAGCGCTTTATGTAAAGACCTCATACCTAGGCTGATTGCAATATGTGATGAACTTTCGGACCCGATGATGTATAAAATGTAGTTAACAATGCCATTGGGTCTGGGGGCCAGTGGCGTGCCATATATATGTGCATAAACCTTGGACTTAGGCCGATTGCAATGTGCGACGGGGCTTTCGGACCCGACAATATATATATATATATATATATATATATATATATATATAACTATATATATATATATATATTATATATATATATATATATATATTATATATATATATATATATATATATTATATATAGATATATGATAGGTCAGTGGGTCCGCTGTGTCACTATGCATAATATGTATAAGGACCAGGGCTCCGCCGATTTGCGACAGGCTCCAGACCCCAAATGCATACATTTGAGTTAATAAAACCTGTCGGGTCCGGAAACCATGAATTCCTTGTGCTATGCACCCATATTGAGTGTGATAAGCCAAAGAGGGATGGTTTATGTATTTTGCGAAGGGTTTCCTTTGTAAAGGGCTTATAACGTGACAAAGATGTGTTGAAGGGTTTGCAAGTTAAACCAACAAGAGATTATGATAAGGCTGGGAGTGATGGTTTGTGTAGGCGCCAACATACCATGCATGCTTGTGAGGATCGAAAGATCCCGATGAAGGGAGAGGAAATGGGACAGGTTGTGCCATGAATGATCCATGCTTTAGAGGTATATTTAATGGCTTAGCTATCAGGCTTTGAAATTTTGACTCGACAAGAAGTTGACATCCATGTGATAAAACAGATCATTCCGAAAGACAAAAAATCAAACATCTAGGGGACCCATTGGAAATTTGTTGCAAAAGCATGTTTCAATAGGGTGGTAGTTGTGGCCATAATAGAACCGTCGTAAAAAGTTTTCTTTCCCTTGCAAACGTTGGAGTTGTAGAACGGATTTTGGTTCGGACAATTGAGTAATTTCCTTTACCTTATCGGGATCAACCCTAATCTTGTACTTGGAGACAATGAATCCAAGTAAGCATCCAGACTTGACAATGAAAATGCATTTATGCAGATTCAAACGTATGTTATAAAACTGGCACCTAAGAAAGCTGGTTCTTAAATGGTTTAGGTGTTGCGTTCGTTGCTTGGAATGGGCTGGAAGGTCATCCAAGTAAGCTTGAACGATATTCTTGATATCGTGAAATTCGTAGTCCATGGCTCTTTTAAAAGTTGCTCCATCATTCTTTAAACCGAATGGGAGTTTACGATAGGAAAAGATGTCCCATGGGCAAATGAAGGCAGTTTTGTGCTAGCCTTTGGGTTTTATAGCAATCTAGTTGTAACCTGAGAATCCATCCATGAATGAAAATGATTCACAACTAGCACAGTCATCGATGATTTGATCGATGAACGGTGTCGTATAATTATCTTTGGGACATGCGGCATTCAAGTCTTAATAGTCGACAAATACGCAGATGGTTCCTTATTTCTTATCGATAGGAACCAGATTGGAAACCCATTCCGTTAAAGGAACAGGATAGACAAAACCAACATGTAACAACTTTTCCACCTTGTTTTTGATGGATGTTGTTTTGCGGGATGGACAGATCAAAGCCTTTGACAGATAGGTTTAACATTGTCGTAAAGCTTGATCTCATGCTCGACAATAAACGAAACTATGTTGGGCATTTCCTCATAAGACCAGGCAAATACATCATGGAATTCATTAAAAAAGCAGGTGAAGCTTGCAAATTCCTCAGGATTGCAATCTGCTCCAATCTAGATGTTTTCCACGATGCCTGTCGTGATAGAAATATCGATGAGCAATGTCTTTGAAATATTGCTCATGTTTCCTTCCATGTGGGTGAGGAAAGGATTTTTGGTATGTCAGGTGACAGGATTTGAAGAGGCATCATGTCCGAATCAAATATCGAAACACGATGGTGCGAGTCCTCCCAAGGTCGCTCTTATAAACTCATGATTTCTCTAATAGATTCGTCCGTAGGTAGGACTTGATTGAATGGATCAAAAGAAGGATAAGTTATGGGAGGGGGAGTGGTACCGTTGGCCATAGCCAAAGTGAAAGGAGATTCAGATGCAGATTGAATGGCTTGGTAGGCCAATTCAACTGGTGATAGTGGCGTTTGTTCTTTGTAACTGTCAATGTCTGAAGGAGTTGGTAGGATCCATGGATCGGTCTATTCACGAGGAATGGATGAAAGCATGTTAACCATCTGCAAAACCTTGGGTGGCTGAAGAAGGAAACAACCCATCAGGGAAGAAGCCTTCAGTAGACCGGTACCGATACTAACGTAAGAGTTAGGTACACCACCTACTAGGGGTACAAAGCCACTTGGTAACGGGGAATAATCAAGGGTGCAAAAGGACAGCTGGTCCACTGTGACTACCTTTCCATCCAATGGAAATAGGATGATGCAAAAGACAATAGACAGAATGGCTGTCATGGCATACGTCCAACTATAACCCAGCAAGAGATTATAGTTGAGCTTTTTATCTACAACTTCTATGTCCACCTTTACCATTTTCCCATCATAAGGTGATGGAGTAACTAGCTAGGGAACCTTTTGGGATGAAAGTGTGTCCGTCGAAAGCTTTAAGGGAATTCGATAGCAGGGATAGGGTTGGAGAACCCAAAGCGAGCCAACATGAAGCCGACATGATGCAGGTAGAATCACCTTCATCGATGACAATGCTATGTATACCTTTACCTTTCGAAAATATTTGCACCTGGAATGCAGCTGGTGGGAAAGGGGAGGTTTACACTTTTCCATGTTGAAAATTGCAAGCATGGAATCCTGTGGGTCGATGTCACCAATAGACAAAAGAAAATCTTTCCTTTGTGTTGGACATGTTTGTAATACGTCGAGCGCTGACATAGCTGACGGCACTTGCGCCAAGTCTTGTACAATGTTGTAGTTTTGGGCGGCACCTGCAAATGTGTTGTGCATTGTGCGTCGAAGTGCCCCTTTAGGGGGGCAAATCACAAGGTCAACAACCGGCCTTTCGATATGCAAATCGTTAGGCGACAGTGGGTTTTGACTTGAGGAAGGTTCCTCTACATGAGCGACATGAGCTCCATAGGATTTGGCTCTTGTTTGTAGATCTACCATTTCAAAGGTGTAAAGGTAGAGGATCCTTCACTACCTGAAGGATGTTGCGAACCACCGTTTCCCCCTTGCAGGGGTTGGGGTTGTTTTGCAATAAGGCGTTCTTGTTGCTGAGCGGGGAAAGGATTATTAAGGACAACAGGGGTCCTATCAGTATCCTTTTTAGCAATGAAATCTGTGCATTCCTGAAGACGCGGGCAACGATAGGTCATGTGGTCTTCAGCACAGATTTTGCAAGGGAATTTGGTGGGTTTATCCTTTCCATCATCAGGAGGTGCAATAGCCTTATGTTTTGGGTTTTGCAGCTTTGTTGAATTCTCCTCAGAAGGAACGATCTTTTTCTTATTCTTCTTGTTCTTACCACTGGGTTTTTACATAGACAACATAAAGTTTATCGTGGGGGTAGGAAGAGCAGTCGATTTGGTAGAGGGGTCCACCGACATCTAGGCAATGTGACCGCTGAGTTGTTTTACAACAGCCCCGAAGGTTGCGCCGATAATCCCATCGGTGTGCGCTCTGGGGTGTTGAGTAGCGGGAGCATTAGAGTTGTGAGGGGCATTGGGGATTACGTCATAAAGAGTGCCAAACTGCGAATATATCATATCTATGTGTTGGGCACAACGTATGGATTGGTCTTCTATGATCACACCACCTAAGGCGACATCCTTAGCGATTTGGGGGAGTAGGGACTTGCAAAATTAGTCCGCTAAGAAATAGTTTGGGAGGGGAGCTTTGACTAACCTCCGCCTACGTCTCCATTCATGTATATGATCAGAGATGTGGGTGGCGGTATCCTAATGTAATGAAGTGAGGAGTTCCATCCCAGTCTCATAGTGGATGGGTAGCTGGAAGTGCTTTAAGAATTCCATCGCTAGAGCATCAAAGGTATTGACTGATGCGCGTGGTAACTCAATGTACCACTTCACTGCATTGCTAGTAAGGGTGTGGGGAAAAGATGTAACCGGATACTATCATCCACCATGGGGTTAGAAACACACCAAAGATGATAGGTGGTGATATGGGTACTCAGAGCCTACCCTTGTTTCCGTTCGAACTTGGGGATGTTTGTCAGTATTTTATGCGAGATTAGCAGCCAGAGTAAGTTATGATAGATGGAGTCATTTGTAAGTTTGTACTACTCGAGGATATCCAACGTTGCCAAGAAAGGCAAAGTGTCTAATGCCCCCAACTCAGACCAAGGCGATGACATATGACTTGAGGATCCTTGCAATCCTCCCATCGTTTGAGTCCCAATATTATACATAGGTTGTATATGGTATAGTAGTTGCCTTGGGGTATGGAATTATAATGTGGATTTCCATGGGGATTGTGATGCTCGGGTATAGAATTACCCCTAGGATAAGAAGTGCCTTGTTGACTCATTTGAGGTTGTGAGTAGGGTGCCCCCATGGATTGGTTGGGACCTCATAAAGGATTCCTGCCCGCCACATAACTAACCATATGTCCTTGACTGACATAAGGAGTGCTCATGTCAATCAGTAACTGACCTTGAAGGGTTGAAAACAGAGGGGGAACTATTACGTTCCCGATCGGTATATGCATTTTGGGAGTGCCCCCAGATACTTGAATCTGGGGGTTAGAACTATACAATGAATGCCAACCATATTGTTGGTTGAAGGGACTCGCGCTAACTGTGCTATATTGAGCATTATAAGGAGAGTTGTATGTAGCACTTGTCGAAGGTATAGAGTTTGACACTAAAGGGTTGGAACCTGGCATTGGCTGGGTTCCACTCATGGAGGGTGTCATGTGAGGGTTTGTACCTGGGACAAATGGGATAGCAGGGTTCGCCATTAATGGTGTGGTAGTGACTGTCGACTGGGGAAGTGGTGGGGGACCAAAAGTGTCCAAAAAGTTCCACGACTCATGAGTCGTGGATGGGATGGGTGGAAGTGTTCCAACTGAAGACAAAGGGGTTAAAGGTGTAACACGAACCAAGAGTGGGTCCAATGGATTCGTGATCGAAGGGTTATAGGGAGGAAGAAATCCTACAGTAAAGAAATCCTTCGGTAAGCTTGAATCATTAGTTGTCCAAACTGATTCTATGAGATCTCAAAGACTGATTTCCTGAAGATAGGGAATCTGGTTCACTGGAGCTTGGCAGATCCTCCACAATGAGTCGAGGAAGTACTAGAAATCGTCTAGATTGACGATGAGGGATGGATGTAGCCATGGTGGTCGATAATTTTTATCAATAAAATTTATCATGATATTTATTAAAGTATCAATGATAACACTCGGGCACCTAAAAAATAAAAATTACACTAAGTGAATCAATCAACAAATAGAGTGAAATGACCCTGTTTGATAAACACCGATCATTGGAGATGAAACCTAGTATCACAATGAATAACAGAGAGGGTTGGACAAATGTACAATTACGATTACTCCAGAGCTTCGCTTGAACCTCAAATTGAGGGGCCAAGTACTCTCGTGAAGAGGAGCACCCTCCCAAAAACTGAAGACATAGTACGTTTGTCTGTGTTAGGTACTAGGGCATCCCACCCCAATCACCTTGTGTAAGTCCCTAAAAGTATGGCCACTAAGGATACCTCAGATTAGAGACACTACCGGGGGGGACATAGTCACAGATAGTACGCTGTGTGGGTAGGATACCTGAATCCCTGACTCAGCTCTGAAATCCTCAAAGGGATCCCAAATACACAGAATACCCAAAGGAGTTGTAAGCGAAGGCAGGTTACCTCTACTTACAGTCTGATGTTGTCTCGTATTTAGCTTTGCTTTTACTGGAGTGGTCCTGGTAGTATTAGTGCAGAAGGAATTTTCTCTCTTTTAATGACACTGGTTTTGGTTTCTGATCTTGGGTAGTTTACTCACACTGCCTATCCCAAGATCCTATCTTGAACTATTGTTTGTTTGCTCTACAAAGAGTTATTGATTTATTTTAGGTAGATTTTATGTGTACTTTTTTCGTGTCTTCGGTAGGGGTGTTGATGTATGATATTTGGTGGGACTCTGACTCAAAATCATGCAAAAGACAATGCTTGAAAATATTCAATTCGATGAAAAAAGTTGTATTCTACAAGGGAGAGTCTTTCATACATTCATATTTGTTCCATGCATCCTAGTCATTATAACACTAGCATAAACGACAACAATTTTTCAATGCTTTCTAACAACTATTTGAAACCAAATAAAGCAAATTTTAACCAACTAAGCAGAAGAATGAATAAAAATTGTTGATTTTTCCTTTATAAAAACTTTTAAGAAAGAAAAATAAATATTTCCTAATTTTTTTTCTTTTAGGACACAGATCTTGCTAACAAAATATAGCTATAGATCCTTTTTCAGTCCATGAGAAGGTTTCCCATCCCTTTAAGTTTACAGACACAGCTACATGTCAAAATTTGGGTGACTAACGCTCTGTGCCATAGGCCACAAAGAGTTACTGGTTCTACTAACGCATTGTTTGTGCAGACACAGAGCTTTATAAAGCTCTGTTTACTCTGCTAACTTGCGTTAGTGTGGGAACATAGTTCAAAACAGGGCTTTGGGGATCAGATCTAGGGCTGAATATATGAGGGAAGAATGCTGCAAGGTCTTGATGGGCTAGGAAAGCAATGCAAAAGTATAGGATGGTCTAGAAGGAGGAGGAAAGTAGGAACTGTCCGGGTGAACCAGGAACTAATGTATAGTCCCCAGTGGAGCCGCAAATTCTACTATAGGATAAAATGCACGGTGTATGGAGAATGGAGATACCCTCAAGGGTTTTCCCGGGACCCTTGGTAGACTGTAAGATTATCTGCAGCTGTCACAAAGCTACATGAATGTCCATGTACAATAACTAACTATCAAAGAAAAACAACTTCATTACCTCAAGCCTCCATGTAGATTTGCTGGAGAGCACAATGCAGCTAGGTGGAAGTCCCTTGAGCTGGCTCCAAATCAAGTCCTGCACATAGAAGAGACAAGCATATTCACAACATACAACCTTGATAATTAATACATGAATATATAAAAGACATCTAGTTACACATAACTAAGCTACTCACGCTAAAAGGTATTGGACAAACAACTAAATGAATGATAGTACCAACACCACGGAGTAGACAGTACAACTGCAGCTCTATATTAATGTCGAAAGAGTGATTACAACCATTTGTTGCATCAACCTTCCCTTACCCCTCCAGCTCCTCTCTCTCTCTCTCCCTTCTTACCAAATTCTTATGCTTAGATTTGAGACTATGCTCGACAATCAAGTAAGCTATCCTTTCAAATGATCTGACCTTTGTCTCAATAGCCCTAGCTCTGCTTATGTATCATTCAAGTTAAGGTTGCCAAGTTCCTCCATGAGTTTCTTTAGGTAAAAGCAATGATGATGCCATGATTTTGAGCTCTGACCCATTTGCCTCCTTCATTAGGATTAGAAATCCCACAAATAGGTTGAACTTTAGATGTTTCCTTGCTTTTTTGAGTAGATTTAGGAGGGAATATAGAGATATTTATGAGTCAATTCACTCCTTTGACCTTTAGATTCTCATTAGGATCCACTAATGTTGTCCCCGAACCAACAAGTAGAGTTAGTAGGGTCACTAACGCTCCCTTAGGCTTACAAAGAAACTTTACAAAGCATGTTGTCAGTGTATAGACACCGTTAGTGTGGAAACAAGGCTTGTGATTTTGGCTATTGCTTCAGCCATCATGTCTTTCTCCTCTGAGCTGATGAGGAGGTCATTTTGTTGTATAACAATAGTACACATGAGATCAAAATATGATTTTATATGAAGTTCAATGTGAATAGTTATTGTGTAGTAATTTGACAAATGATAAGCCTGCACTTACTCTTTATCATGTGCCTCTTTCCATTCGTTTAGAGAAGCTCCCCTTCCATTTTGTCTTCATCCCTTTTCTCATCCCAAATCGCCGCGCCTGGTGTGTTGTCGATATGATTAATGTACTCACTAGCATAATAGAAAGACTCATATGATATATACCCCTCTGTCATAAACCCCTTGGGTTTTCCCCTTTGTTGAACAAAACCTTTCAATTTCTTCATGTAACTCTCTAAGAAGAACATCCAACGACAAGAAACAACCCCAACTAATTCAACCTCATCTACTAGGTGAATTAGAAGATGAACCTACAAGTCCATGAAACTCGTGAGCAACTCCTTCTCAAACATACAAACAATCTCAGTTATCTCTTGATGCCACTGTGGAATACTAGACATATGAATCTCCTTTGATGTGATCCAACGTACAAATGCATATAATTCAGATATGGCACATCGTAGGTCTTATGGGAAGTCATGATTCACACACCCACGCATGAGAAGAGGATAATGACACTGCATATTAAATAGTACATTATATAAAAAATAATTATAAATATGCCATTACATAAAAATAAAGATAAAATAATAAAATCATGTTTTTGATATACATACTCTTAAAGGTTCAAATGGTCATGTGATTTCAACCCCTACAAATGATCTTCCACAATGAAGTAGCATCGTAGTGAAGACCCATATAAAGAAGGCATCCTCACACTCAATATAACTTTCTTTGCCAAAGAAAGATCATCTTTCTTTAAAATCCATGGGACACCACCTTCTTTGAAATACCAAGAGGGACCGACCTCTCTAATAGTTTCTTGTCTTGGCCAACGTGTCTTTTTAGTTTTAGAAGAAGTGAGATCTCTCCTAACAACCAATGTGTCACTTTCTTTCGATGATATGTGCCTACATAAAGAAGAAACATTTTTAAATATATGCATGAGATATAGTAAGTGGGAAATCTTAGGATGCTCCCAATATGGGAGCTCATAAAAGACAAATTTCCTCTTCATCCTAATGGGAAATTTCTCAAAATAAGTGTTGAAGAATTTTGGATCATTAAACATAGGCTCTCCATTTTAATTGAACATTTATGCGAACTCCTTCTCCTTCTCTCTCTCATATGCTCTAATCTATTCAGTTGGTGTCATTATTGCAGGCCTTTGGGTTCTCTCTAGTTTACCATTGAAAGCAAATGTTGCTTTTTTGTAAGTTCTTCTAGGAGGAATACCTTGGAGTAGTCATACACTGGATTTCGTAGGTGGTTAAAACACCCATCCTTCAGAGAAGGTCCACATCATTTACATCCATGATACCCTTTTGTTACAAGACCTGTGCAATTATTGTATACAGGCCAACACGTTAGCGACCATGAAGATCTGAACAATTGCAGCGAATTAAATTAATATGTGAAACATTATTGTTACTAACTAAATAAATAAGAATGTTATTTACCATAGCAAACCCCTAAGGCTGGATAATCATGTATGGTGTAAGCACATATTCCATACAACATAAAACTCCTCTCGGTTGTGATGGATCTTGGTACATCATGTTATCACTCAGGTTGTTCCCCAGGAGGATACTAGGAGGGAATACGGCCGAGGTAACCACTAACCAATCTTTCAGACATAGATTCTAGCCAATCTGCATCTAGAGAGGGCTCTCTCTTTATAATTTAGCTTTGTTTTGAGATATTTTAGGCTAGTTATGATGTACATGGGTTTTGTTTTAAGTTTGTTGGATGGTGATCTTAGACAGAACTGGGATGCAAGTCTGAATAGTTTATTCCATTGGGTTGATGGAGTCACAAAGGATGAACTACTGAGTGAAGTTTTTAACAAAAGGTGATACTACAGAGCAAGATAATCGATCTTGGAGCAATTTTATAATATGGAAATAGATGGAATGTAAGCCAGTGGGTGAAGGGCAGTTAAGAATCCTTCATCATGTTGGCAGAGGGAAATGGCATGACTATTATCAAGGAGCAGTAAAGAATTCCTTGTCAATATTCAAAGTGAAAGAAGTAGTGGAAACAAGAGCAGCTAAGAATTCCTATTTATTCTAATTCTGAAGAAAACATAAGTAATAATAGAGATTGAACACAGAGTGTATTTAAACAAATTCTGGGCTATTCTTTTTCTCCGTTACTAAGATTATGAAAACATATATGAAGTTTGCAGACACAGAAAATAAAAACACAAGTTAGAAAAACTTATTGATCTGTAAATGATTCAAGAATTCTGTAGCAGAGACCTAATGCATCAATTCCACTTCAGACGGTGCAATCACAGTGAAATCCAACAACTCGTTTATTTCGTAAGCTTTTTGAGTTACAGCGCAGTCCAGAGAAGATTTCACCAACTTCGAATACATCTCTTGGGGATGTATTTATACAAAAAAGAGTTACAAAATATCTTAATGAGAAAATATCAGGCAATAACTTCATCCATCTACTTTGCAGGAGAAGTAAATGATGTTGGAAACAGAGAGAAATGAATGCAAAAGTAACCGTTGTTGTGCTGGCCGCTTCAGGTGGTCAGATATATTTGACTTTTTTAACTCAATGAGTTGGCTGGTAGCTGCCTCTTTATTTTTCATTCCTGCATTGCTATCCCGGCCCTTTCATCTGTGCATGATCCTGTTTTAATGAGCTATAGTCCCAGCTTGACTCCCTTCCTCTGTTGTTTTCATCTTTGCCACATGTTTTGACATTTGATTAAATGCAGATGATAAAGGAAAATTAAAACTACATTGGTAAAAACTCCAACATGCTCTGCTACCATTGGTCTGTTGGCAACTGGTGTCTTTGTAGTTTTATTAATGTTTCATCAGCTTCAAAATACCTGTAGAAGTTGGGCTGGACTGCAAAAAGATGTTTTATTTCATGTTCGATATAGAATAGATTCTGCAACTTGTCATATAAGCTCTGTCCTGATGGAAGTGTTTTATCCTCTGAAGTGCTTGATGATGCTGTAATCTGATTTTAAACATATGTATTTACCCTGTGAGCATACTGTGCATGTGCCAATAGTCTATGATCACTGGTTAATAAGCTGGGTAAACCTTTGTTCTGCAAGACTGTAAACTTCTTTGTAAATGCATTTATTTCTATCTGCATTTCTTGGCACTTTCTTTCCAGATTCTATATAAAATTCCTCATGGTCAGCACCTTTTTCACTGTCAAAATGGTGCATGTTCTGTCCCTGATCTCCAGAGCTGCTAGTTGTTCCCTGGTGTGAGTGTTCAAAAAATGAATTAGTTTATTGGCCTGTTTGGGCATGTTTCCCAGTGATGCTCTGGCCTTCTGAATCTCTACTTGTGCTATTTCTATCAAATCAATTTTCTCATGGATTGTTTGAATTGATATCCATTGATTAGTGATAGATTTGCTAATGTTAGTCCACAAAATTATTTTGATTTATGATAGAGATTTATGGAGAGTAATATCTTTTTCCAAGGATTTTACCTTATTGTCCAAGGCCTTTACCTCTCTTGTTTTTTCTGCCATAGTTATTTTAGATTTATCATAGCTTACCTCTAACTTGGCCAGTTTTTCTTTGGCTTCCTTTAGCTCTGCCATTTGGACTTCCAACTCCTTTATTGCCTTCATCATCTCTTCCATGCTCATGCTGGTATCTGGTACTATTGTTGTTGCTGCTGAAGTATCTGTGGCTGATGTACATGTTGCTGGGACAGTGGGTGGTACTGCTGTTGTGGTTGTGGGGGGGGAAGCTGAGCCTGTTGGAGTTGTTTCAGGTGGCTGGGAGGTCGACTCTCCCTGCTTGGCTTGCAATGCTTTCTCCAGTTCCTGCTCCGTATCATTTAACCTTTGATTCATCCTTATCAATAAGTCTACCATGTCTTCCTCTGCCTTTTTCTGTACCAGCTCTGTTGTTTGTGGATGCATGGTAATAGGTATCTTTAATTGTTTTCTTAGTGTAGCTATATCCTCCTCTTTTTTCTTTATGAGTGCCTTGATGCCCTTTGCATCCTTGGGATCATGGCCGAGCTCAACGATAATTTCTTCTAAGGACTTAATCCTGTTGTCCTTGGCTAA
This sequence comes from Pinus taeda, assembly GCA_000404065.3. NCBI lineage: Eukaryota > Viridiplantae > Streptophyta > Pinopsida > Pinales > Pinaceae > Pinus > Pinus taeda. The sequence goes on from APFE030905113.1 coordinate 32,671, forward strand.
GGAGGAAGCCTTTTCCAATTCTAATTGGGCAGAGGTATTATGCAATGAATTTTGCAGTTTGTGGGCGAGCAATGCCTTGTCTGCCAAGGTGGAGTACACCATTTCCCCAGTTTGTTTGTGTAATTCAATCTGGTCTATTGGGTGGATGTCTTTAGAGAGAACTTCCAGATCGGATCTAATATAATCAGCAGCTGACTGTGGTTGCTGCATTTTGTGCTTGAAATGACTGAGGATTATATTTCTTTCCTGAATATCATAAGCAGACATTAGCCTTTGTTGATTGGTGGATGTTGTCCTCGTTAGATGATTATAAAGTTGCATCCTCACTGGATCATTCTTTGCTTTTATCTCGGTGAAAGTTTTCTTAATATCTGAGCCTTGCTTGCTTTGAGGCCTGGTGGATGAAATTTCCACACTATGTTGCTTCTCTAGCTCTTGCTGGAATGAGCTAGTTGATGTGCCCGCCATTGAAGAAGTTTGTTGGTCAGTCCTTTCTTCATCCCTCATGCTGCCTGTGGTTTCTTCTAAAAATTCCTCCTCAGAATAGGGATTCAATCTTCGCCTCTTATCTCATGGTTGTTCAGCTGGTCCACTGGTAGGGGTACCCTCTTCTCTATCTCTCTTTTTGCTCTTTTCCTCATTTTGAGGAGTCTGTAGTACAGGGACTTCTGGTGCCTTGGTTTGAGCTGAGAGAACTTGCCCTTGGCCCTGTTCTTTTGATGTGGCAGGCTGATCCACCATTGTTTGTTGCTCTGAATCTATTATCTGCTTGCCTTTAGCTAACCGTGTGCTGGCCTTTTGTGATGGTTGCTGAGAAGTCCCAGCAAAAGATATGTCACCTCCTAAGTGTTGAGGTAGCTGGAAGGATACCTGTCCAAAAGAGTCCAGGTCAAGCTTTTTTTCAAGCTCTTTCATAGCCTTTTCCCTTTTTTCTTCTTCAGTAATTCCCTCAACTAATGTGCCCTCTAACCATTCTTTTTTATTAGCATATTGTTGGATTTCAGGGATTTTGCAATGAACATATGCTGGCAGCTTATTCTTCACCTTCCTATAACTTATGAAATGATTGGGGTCATATGGTGCCCAATAAAAACTCTGTTTCAGCTTAAGTTGGTGCCCTAAGATATTGTCAGCCTCTTGCCAGGCTTCCCTTTTATTGAAGATGAAAGGACCCGGTTGATTTCTTATTTTGAGTTGTGCTTTTTTTCTTAGCATCACAAAAATGGATTACGTCTGCCTGGATAAATTGCCTGAAGTATTCCAGTGCAAATAGTCTCAATGGCACATATTTTGGCAATTTGTAGGGGCACAACTCACAGCCATATATTCAGATTTCAGTGTGATTCTGGTAAAAGTACCAGTCACCTATGCTATAGCTCTTGGAGAGCTGTAGAATTTTCTGCATCTCACCAGAAAGTCTATCTGGAGGACTTGTCATTAGTAAAGAAGAGGCTGGATGTATGAACAGATCAATGAATTCACAGTAGGTGTAAGGGGACTCATACACATGGTGGAAGACTGAGGTCCAGAATATCACAAACCTTCTTTCTCCTTTAGAATCTAGTTTTCTAATAGGAAATTGAAAACTATCTGGTTGATAGTAAAGAAACAGATGATATATGTATGATGCATATTTGAAAACTCCCTCCCTGTCCATGCTTATGAATTTCTCATGCATCTTATCAGCAATGAAGGTGGCATAATCATATTTGACAGTAGGTGGCTGTCCTGGAGTGAATATTGATAAAAGAAACAGAGATGTTTCATCAACATATTCACTAGTTTTGTATCCCAAGATGTAGGCTATCATTTCAAGAAGGAAATTTCCTGCTTAGGTAAACCAAGAGTCTAGATAAGGAGGAGGTTGCTGAGGTTGACAATCTGGCCTCATAAACAGCTGGGCTATTCTGTTTATCTCTGAGCTTGGCAGTTTGGCACCTTGATCAAGTAAGAATCCCATGGAAAGCACAGTCAAAGGCCCAGTTGGCTTAAAATGCAGCATCTCATTTATAGATTTAGGGGTGATATAAAATAGAACTGTTCCAGAAGGAGACATCACTGCCCTTTGAGTGGGCTCATAATTGGCACGACATTGGTAAATGAGGTCAGGAAAAACATTGACACAAGGGAGGTAGTACATGGGCATATTAGACTCCCAAATTCCAAAGATATCAGCTTTGTTTCTGTAGCTATTCCTGATCTCACAGAAGGCCTGGAGATGAGATTTATGGCCAGTTAAGTCCTTGATTTGGAAATCCTTGTCAGCTAGGGGTAACCAGTCAAGTTCTTTATGTGGAGCATTGAGAGGGGCAACATTGAGGGCCACTGGAGCAGGGGCCTCCATTTTGCTAAATTGTGGGTGATATTTAGCTGAAATCTGGGTCTGTGCAACCGTAGTGAATAAAACAATAGTTGTAGGGCCTTTCTCAGAGGATTTGCAGACTGGAGCGATTCGTTTTTAACTTGCTGGGTAGAATTTGTAGCAGAAAATGAAGCTTGGAGAGTCTTTTCAGGAAAAATGGACAAAAACAGTTCAGGGCCTTTCATTCGGGAATTGCAAACCAGAGTGAGCTCAAATTTGACTCAATGGATGAAATTTTTAGAAGAGACACAAAATGTGCAGGTTTTTTGGTGAAAAATAGACAACAGAGTAGTTTTGGTGCACTTGTGTGGAAAGCGGAGATAGAATTCAATACAAAATAGGGCTTTTGACATTATCTACATTGAAAGAGTTTCAAAAGGCAGGTTTATGTGTGCAGCGGGTAAAATACCTGGGTTTTGGACACGGCTACCAGTAATTTGCAAGTTAGAATGTCGAATTGCGGAGTCAAATGCCAGAAGGAGCTGGTTGGGGTGGCGGACTGAAATTTTGTCAACAGACTCATCGTAAATTGCATGCACAGGCTTTGTAAACAAAACAAACAGAAGTGGACGAAAAATGTCATTTTCGTGGGCTTTTAACAAAAATTTGGCTTTTTCGGGCTTTTTGGCGCTTTTTTGAGATGACGTCAGCATGACGCAATGTTTGTCGTGTAGTGGATGATGTGGCGGTGACATGGTGGTGATATGGGAGTTACGTCAGCAAATGATGTGGTTAGAACGTCAGCGAGGAGGCTACGGGGCGGTAAGCGGTATTTTTCGCACTGCTTTTGGGCAAAAGTAGTTTTGGACGGAGGGAGCACGATACTACCGTGCGAGCGACGCATGTCGTCTGTACGGTAGCAAAACCACCATTTTCCCGGAAGGTGAAGTTTGGCGATTGGGGTGGTTGCGATATGGTTGTAGACCGTTCGATCTGGGGGCGGTGATCCGACGGTCGACGGGATGCGAAGTTGGTGAGAGTTACGGCGCGGGTCCCACCTTTAATTAAGTGCTTTTTCAAAGGTTTTTCGGGGTCATTTTATCATTTATGCGGGAGGCTTTTGGTTATTTGTTTAACCAAATGTTTAAACAAATCCCGATGGGGTGCTTGGAGGATTATTATAGGTCCCGGGTGAACCAATAATTTCCGACAAAACATTTAAACTATAGCTATAGTTAGCGAAGGGCCGGGGTATTAAAACCTTTGGAAAATATGTGTATGTATATAATAAGGGGGAGGGGTTTAGCTTAGGGATTTATATAATATATGTTAGGAATTAATATGGGTTTTGTAATGAAGCGCTAAGTTGTAGAATTAAGAACTTAGGCTTGGGGAAATAGAGGGTTTTTAGTAGCAGAGTTGAATAGCTTAGGCTTAATAGAAGATAAATGTTTTACACAAGAAATGTGGCTTCTTAGCCCATGGAGAAAATGTCATTTTGTCCAAATTTCAACTGAGATGGAGCCGTCTAGAAACATTGAGCAGATCTCAATATCCTGGGGGGATGTTAGTAAGTAATTGTTGTGAGGGAAATGAGGGGAAGTTAGACATGCAACATCTATTTTGTCACCACACTTTGCCATGGTAGTTGTGATACCCATAAAAGATGAACTATCTTTGAGAAAGAAGATCACTCATGCAACTGCTTCTGCAACATCAAAACTACTTACCCATCCTATTACTCCTAACATTTTTTCTTTGCATTTGAACTAGCAAACCATGATTCTCTTCTTTTCTTTTAACTGCCATCCTATCTAAATCTACCCTTATCTCTTCCAAGGGCCCAGATTAAACAGTTGGGCTCCTTTGCTTCTCTACCTATCTACTCATCTGCCAAGCTTGAACTGTTTGGACAGACCTTTATTCTCTATTCTAAGACAAGTAAATTCAAATATGAACTTGGCCAAGATTAAGATGTTTGGCCATTCATAAACCATGATAAACCATGATAAGAATTCTTCAAAAATGGAACAGCAGTGGCATTTGAACTAGCACACTTTCCTGGTCTTTTGGTTTGGGGTTCATTCTTTCATTTTTCTCTTGACCATTTCCTTCTTTTTGCCCTTTGATTGAACTTTAAGGGCATACCCTCTTTTCATTTTTTAATTTTCTTCATTGTTTTCAAAATATGGAAACCTTTGCAGCATGGAAAGGATGAACATATTTGGCACTTCTCTAGTCAATCATTAAAAATGAAACCTATTGGTATAGGAGTATAACACATCATACACATGTATCCCTTCCCATAATTCCTTCAATTCATTTACCAATGGTAGTAAGTAGACATCCATATTCTTCACTTTTCTCCTATCAAGGATATTGTTATGGATCACTACTACAGGCAAAACATAATAGTTGGTGTTTTGGAGGGAATATGGGTTGACACCATCCATTGCTATGCTGAGTCATAGACTTTGTAATTCATCCTTGAATTTTTCAGGCCATGTATCTTCTATATGATTCAAGACTATTGAATATTTTGGAATTCGCATAACTCCTAACTCACTTATGTGTGAGGCATGTCATCCCTGCAACATAGCTAATTCTTTGCAACGAAATATTCTTTGAATCCTTGGGATTATAGGCATGTGATTCAATATATTATGAGGAGGGCCATTTGATTTACCCTCTCTTTTTAAAATTACGTTACCTATCATGCCCACATTTCGGACATATATCTTTTTCTGCATATTCTCCTCTATATAGAATACAATCATTCGGACATGCGTGATACGATATGACTCAAGACCCAACATTTTCAACAATTACTTTACCTCTTCACAGCTACCTGACAAGATATTATCACTCGGAAGAACCTTATCTTTGAATATTTTGTAGTTGGTAGGGAATATAATTATACAATGTCAATATTTAAAATTCATAAAATCAACTGTTTTTAAATTTGATCGAGTGAAATAATATAAGGAACTTGATCGATCATGCAAGTCAATTACCTCAATGTTATCGAGAAACATGCATTCGACATGCCAAACTTTTCTTTCACGTTGTACAACATCATTGTTGTCCCCAGCTAAGTAGACTTTGGCTTGTCTCCAGGTCCAAAGAGAGGGGTGGTAGAAGCAGATTCCATGCTTTCGAATTAGGTATGAGTGATATGAGCATCATCGCCTAACTCATCATTTTGTAATTCATCTAAAAACATTACCTCCATGGTAGTCGTATCCCATAAGTAATCATCCATACCAACCTCCATTTGGTTGCCTCCTGCGTTGTCAACTTGTGATGAAGAACTACTATTGTTGTAGTCATTCCTAATTGATGAATCTAGACGTAGTGGGAATTGAATAGGTGGCTGATTCAACCATTCTTTGTATGTTTCCTCTCTGATTCTTGCTCTTAATGAAACCTCTCTTGAGTTGACATTAAAGTGGGGTGCTCAGGAAGATGGTAGATGTGTTGTTTATCATCCATAAAGTCCCAATTTCAAAAAATATTAAACATCATTGTTATAATATCAATGATATTAGTAAGCATGTCAATGCAATTGGTTTGTTGAAATTATATTATACCAAACAATTATTACCATAGTTGATACAAGATCAGGATTGCGGCTGGAATATGCCATGTTCCAATTGGTAGGGAGAAGAGGTTGTCAATTTTCATCTACCAACTGCTTGTGATATGCTGCTCTTGATAAGAGCTTCCGACATTTTTGAAAATACCGAGTAATATTTTTTGCGTCTAAACTTGTTTATGAATAAGGTTCCTGGAAATTTGGATACATTTTTATTCAAATTGACATGAATTAAAAAAAGAATTCAATTAGATAATCGAAATATAAATAAAATATGAACTTACTAGAGATGGTAAGGAAGAACTCCGTGAAGGACTTTGATCAACAATATGGAATGAGTTGGAATTTGAAGAATTGGCCATTTACAGATATTATTGAGATTTTGTCCATGCATTTAAGAAAAATAAAAAATAAAAATTTGCGTGCATATCCATAATTAATTTGGACAACCTTATAAACACAATATGAATTTCAATATAGTTTCCAAACCATTTTTCAAGAATAAGGCAACTTTAAGAGGAAAATGTATACTATGAACTATTGTAATTCATGTAAATGTATTCTAAATGAAAATTTGAGATTAGTATTCCATCTTATGTGCAATTAAAATTTCAAGCAGCTTTTCCCCAATCAGAGTGTGATGGGAAAGGAGATCTAGCGGTGGATCTTGGACGACCCACTCAAGGATCCCACACACATGCGATAGGAGGTACTGGGAGAGAAAGGCAGGTGTCGATCACCTCAGGAAAACAAAAGGGAAGATCGGAAGGTAATCAAGGAGGAAAGGTGGTGAAGGAAGTGAGTGCATGCATGCAAGGTTAGAGGATGAAACAGGTAGCAGGAGACGAGACTGGAAACTCGGGGGAGGACCTTCCCTATAGGAGGAGGGATTACCGCCATCACCAAGAAAATGCCTTCAACACCTTGGAAGGAAACTGGTATGTAATTCAGGCCTGCTTTAGTCTCGATATGGAGTCAATGTTGTAAGAATGGAGGCTGGTCTGGCATCGAATGGTGGTGGTTTCGAATGTTTCAAAAGAAATTTGGTTCGGTTCTCTATTGTTGATGTTTGGTTTTTTACTTTCTACAATGTATGGTAGCCTGTTGTGGAATAAGATGATCCATGGAGGGTTAGGAGTGACTCTTGGCTCCTGGGTAGTGAAATTTTCTCTTGCCCTCACCGAAAATAGAAGTTTGGGACGAAGAAGGGGTCGAGGCTCCCATGAGGGCTTGTGGTCGTTTGGTGATCTCTAGGCCCAGAGAGGAGTGAAAGGGGGTATGGGATTCATAATGCATGCATGTCTGTCCAGTCTGACTTAGTTTGGTTCTTGGGAGACTTACAGACCCAGTGGGATAGAAACGGGGTGTTGGGGCACCACAAAATTGGTAAGCTTGACCAATTAGCTGAAGCTTGGCTTCCTGGTCATCTTGTGGAGCAAAGGGCAATAATTGGGAGTTGGGGGACTTGAACCCCAGTGCAACTGGTAATAATGCCATTGTGAGTTCAATCCGATGGAATTGGAGACATGGCAGGGTAGAGGGTCGTATGACTGACCGGGGGGGGGAAGGGGGGTTCTGGGTATGTTCTTCACCTTTCTGTCAACTAATTCAGTTAAAGTCAGGTTGTAGGGTAGTTTCAATGGCCAGAGGGGTAGGAGAGAGGAATCGGGGGCTCTAGACCTCGATGAGCTTTTTATATTAGTTAGAACTAGGTCAACCTCTTTCATTCCTCTTCCTAAATACCCCAAACCCTGCTTGTCTTTCAACTTGGTTGTTGTTGCACCTAAGCCTGGAACCCAATGGGTTGGCTACTCTAAGGGGGGGAATTAAGTGATTGAGGGTGGAGTATCACTTACTGTTGTGCAATGTGAGGTTGAAGGAAGGACGAGAAGGGATTGGGGGGAACTCGGGTCATATCCCTCAAATGGTATTTGAGACTTTGTAATGGTACTTCACATGGAATGGTCAGGGGCCAATATTGACATATGGTTTGGTTATAATGTTTTTGATTATGTTAATCTTACAAATTTATTTAATTTTCCTAACCTTTTGACTCTGGCGCTCTTACTCTAGCATAAGGAAAGAATTAGAGAGTGGCAGTGGTTGGAAGAAATTTTAAGTGAAAGTGGAATGGTCAAGGCAGAAGTGGGGCCGAGAAGAATAGGGGTTCACTGTTCTTGCAAACAGAGAGACAAGAAAAATAAAATGTTGGTGGCATCAATTAGAAAGACCCAACGGAAGAGGGGCAGGAAAACTGGAGAGGAAAACATGCAGAAACTCATGCATGCATACCATGGAGGAACTCCAGAACAAGTTAAGGCGATAATTTCAACATGGGAGGCAGAGCTAAACGCCAAGGCAACGACATAACTACTTCCAAGGGAGGAATTGGATCCCTTACTCATAGATCTGGGACACACCCGAGGCCGGAAAACGCTATTTAGACTGACAATCCATCTTTTCTGGGTAATGAAGAACCTGTTGGCTAGGGAAATGACAACAAACAGAGACCTAGAAGAACCACCACAAACACAACAAGAGGGGCCAAGCTTAAAGGATATTCAAAGGGAGATTCAAGTTGTGCAGGTGCAACAATATCATCATAATGTCTGTTTTGGCCAAATGGAAAGACAAATTCAAAACTTGCTGCAAAATGAAGTGTCCGGGTCGAGTGCTAAGGACCCGACTCCTATTGAATCATCAGATGACTAAAAGTATATTAGATAAAAGTAATTTTTTTTGTTATTATAATGATGTGGTTGAATAACATTTACTTTGATAGTATAAGGATTAAACATATAGTAGATACAATATCATATTTAGTAGGAATGGATATTCTCAAACTGTTTAAATTTTGGACGACATATAATGTTGATCAGTGGCCAATATACCTGGTTTCCTTCGGGAAGGCTAAGGCCACGAGACATATTTTTTGTTACTTGCCTATATACGATTAATAGAAAAATAAAGCACTGCCAAGCTTACAAAAAAAAAATAAAAATCAAATACCTTTTAAACCAAATCGGTGCGGTTATCATAACAAAGTGTACCGATGCGTTTAAAACATTAACAACACTAAAGTTTTCAAATAATACCACCACTGGTTTCTGACATTCTGAAAAAAAATGTTATCATATTGGTGCTCTTCTATAAAAACACACTGATGCATTTGAAAAAAACAACATCACTACGCACCTATTTCCCGGTTTTAAAAAATAAAAATGAATTCAAACAACTCGGTGCTCTTATAACAACTAGAGCATCGATGTTTTTAAATAGAAACTACATTGTTGTGTTAAAAAAATTAATCGCACCATTTCAGGATTTCAGGAAAAATAAATAAATAAAATGTATAATGTCGGCGCGTTAACAAATTTTGTCGCCCTGACAGTGCCGGTGCATTTTTTTTTTATAAATGCATTAGTGCGCTTGACTATTGAACGCACCGATGTGTGGAGAAATTGAAAAAAAATGACTTTTTTTACTTTTTTTTTTTTTTTTTTTTTTTTTTTTCTCTGTAAAAAAAAAAGAACAACAATTGATTTTTCGAAATCTAATTTCATAAAGTGTTTTAAATAGTAAAACGTTATTCACCATTTCATTATTTTATCCAAAATTTCAAGTGAGTGATTTGCAAGAGAGACATACCAGGAGTACTATGTAGCAACAAAAAACTTTGGAGCTGTAGAGTTATTCAGAAGATCATAAGCTGAAAGGTATGGTGATTCAGTGAAAAATCTGCATAACAAAAAAATTAAATTATATTGTTTATTTTAGTAATTTTTTTTTTTACAATTTCTGTTAGGGTTTAATTAAAAGAGAGATCATTTGCAAGAGAGACACACTGAGTGCATTGTGGAGTTGCAAAATGTTTTGGATACACTGAAAAATCAAAAGTTGAAAGGTATGGTGATTCACTCAAAACTCTGGATAACAAAAATATTAAATTTTACTGTTAAAATATTTTACAATTTCTGTTAGATTTATCCACAATTCAAAAAAATAAAATAAATAAATAAATCAAAAACCATGTATAATAAAAAAATTACTGTATATTTTACTAGTAAAAGTTTTCACGATTTGCTTTCCTATTTAAATTTAATTAAAATTCACACAAAAAAACAAATTTATTCAATATTTACCTTAAATCCTTGCTTCTTCCTGCAAAATTTCACCTTAGGGTTTAACTTCCTCTACCACTTAACAATTAGGGTTTTTCAATTTAGGGATTTTATATTTAATGGGTTTGTGTACTTACTATATATATAGGGTGTTTGACATGTAAAGTAGGGGAATCAATTATTGAATTAGATCCAAACCCCATCAGTCATCTCTGTTTTTTTTAAACGACTATATGTTTCGCGATGTGCCGTCTATAATATGATGCCTCGGTGCTTCCCGTGTAATACAACGCATCGACATATTAGAACACTCTCTATTATGTTAATCGTTTCTTCTGGTGTAATACAACACACTGGTACGACTCTTTCAAATAACACCGTTAAATCATTTTAGTGCATTTATCCTTACGAATCGCACCGTAATAATTTAAAATTAATTTTCCATGACAGTACACTTGAACAATTAAATGCTTGGTGTGTTTAATGGTCTAAATGCACCGATGCGTTTAATTAGATAAATGCACCGGTTACCAGAGCCTTTTTGGCTTAAAATTATTTGATTTATTTGTAAAATATATTTACTGACTTCTATATTGAATCTTATAGGTTGTATATTGATAAAAAAAAGTTTTGGAAGGTCTCAAGTAACAAAAATATTGATCGACACAATAATAGCACATAAAAAAAACAGATGAGGCAAGTTCTTTGTAAATTATTTACAAAATTAATATGTTTGAGCTAAATGTAAGTTTAACTAATATGTATTGGTTGGTGGGTGTCATGCAAAGCCGCAAAATTAACAAGGTCAATAGGTTTATTTCTAATCTAATTGCAGAAGAGCATAAAAGCCTGATAGAAAAATTGCAAAATGATGAATCAGATGAATGAAAAAATACTATTTAATATGAGTTTTTTTTTTTTTTTTTTTTTTTGAATTTTCATTAATAATATACTTAAGAATATTAGATAACATGTTTCAAACAATCTATTAATTCATATATGTTTGATTCTTTACAGGGAGCAACAATGAAGGAAAAGATCATTGTTCTTATAAGAAAAGAAAGATTATAGAATATGTAAATGATGATGGATTGGTCCTTAGCTCATGTGGAGTGGTGCTATAGGTTAATGAAAGGGGGAAAATATTTTACAAAACTATGAGGGATCTAGTGGAGCAAACATTTAGACGTACTTTCCATTTACAATACAAAAATCAATCCAATGGTTCTAAGAACCAAATTATATCTAAACTACAGGAAGCGTTTTGAGAGCAATGGTCAATGAGACATGTTAGACCTTCAATACAAAAACATACACCAACAAAAAAGAATCATTCAAAAGGTAATATTCCTAATTGCATAAAATGATTTTCTAGAATTATATGTATATCTTATTACAAACCATTAATTTATTAATATCGATTTTGTTATATTTACTTTTCATATATCATTATAAAAATAGTTTATTACTTTTTAAGGAAGATTATCAAAATCCAAAATGATCAACGCGTTGATACACGAAACATGTCAGTAGGAATGTCCAAAAAATTGTATAAGGAGATGGTCAAAGAAATGGATATAATTGCATTACAGGAGAAGCCATCTCTAGAATAACATGGTTCAAATGTATATAATCATGATTGAATTTGTACATATAAAAAACAAATTAGCATTAAATATTAATTTTCAAGTATTTTACTGCAGAAAAGAAAATAAGATGGAACTCCTTCAGCACATAAAATAGGACGACAAGGAAGAAAATGGTTGATTTCAAAGTTTGTGAGTAATTGCTAATATTTCCTTATAACAACTTAAAGTTTTATTTTTGTATATTTTAAGTTGTTTTACATCAACCATCCTTGAATGTCTTCAAATATGTGCCAACACACAAAGAAGAGGCATCAAAGGAATTCATTGACAATGGGTTAAATAAGGGTTGTGAGTATATGTTGCCATAACAAGAATTAATTGTGGAATTTGTAATTATCTATGTTGTTTTACTTCTATGAGTTTATAATTAATAGAACAAAAAAATCCTTTATATTGAATCTATGATTTATAATGGGGTTTAAACCATGTAGGAAACAAAGCATGGAACTATGCCAACAGAAGACTTGTTGCAACAAGGCATGAGACTTGGTTTTGAAACCATATTCATAGTTTATTTTTATGTTTGCAGATGGAACTGCAATATCAAGAAGACGAAAACAATCGATGCAATCAACAAATAATTCCTCCAAATAACTCAATTCATGGAAATAGCTCGAGCAATGACAACAATTCTAATGAAGAATGATGATCATGTCAATGCAACCTATTTTATTTTTTGAAATAATTGTCTGTGAAAATTAGACATTTTATTTAATGTAATGGACATAGTGTTCCAATTGAGAGTCAAGGGGTTACTAATAAATATTCCATTTTGTATGAAAAAGAGTCTCTTATTGATATATAATAAAATACATTTTAATTTGCTCTGTTGTGTTATCCAATGTCCCTGTGAAATGTTACACCACTGATTAAATATTATAATGAAGAGATTTGAAATCTAATAATATAACAAATTAATCCAAACATCATATACAAATGCACTAATCAAATTTTAATTTATATGAATACTGTTCTAAGATATATCTAGATTTTTCGATGAATAACAAATTTTAAAAATTACAATAATTGCACTGTCACACGTCAATCTTTCCAAAAAAGAGAAAATTTCATTCAAAAAATCAGTGCGTCTATTACATAAACAAGCGGCAATGCATTGTGTTATATAAAAGCACTGTGATGACATTTTTTTGCATGCTCGATGCCTTTTAAGAAAAAGAGAGCAATGGTGCATTTACCACTTGAAGCACCAAACCTGTTTGAGATTAATGCCCTGGTGCATTGTAATTCTTAATGCACCAGTGCTTTCATATAACTAACTCCCCAATCCTACAAAATATTATTTCCAGCCTGGTGCTTTATGAAAACTAACAACATTGGTCCTTTTGTATAACTATTGCACTGGGACCTTTGTGCTAAATATACACATCAACGCTGCGAGTTTAAATAAAAGCACCAGCACAACAATTGTTTTTTGTGTGCCCCAGTGTGATTCCTTAGAAGAACGCCCCAGGGATTTTTTTTATCTCGTAGAAATGATATGGTATATATTACACACCGATGTTCTTTGCATTCAACACCATGATGCTTTTACTTATGTATATCGCCTGATGCTTTTATGTATGTAGCGCACCAGTGCTACTTGTTGCATTAAGTGCACTGGAAAATAATAATAATAATAATTAATTAATTAATTAATCTGTTAGAACCTTGTGTCACCCATATTTTTTCAATTGTAATGAAGTTTCGTTAAAACCTCTGCTATCCCAAACAGATGTTTTATTAGATGTTTTTTTTACAATTTTTGCCAATTTTATAACACTAAAAACCTCCATTATAACCTCCACTAGAAGGTATTTCCCTTGTAGTGCAATCTTATACTTCATGCCATACAACTTGTACAAAGGCACAAGATATAAAAATATGACCATTGTTTTTTGCATCCGATGTGCATAAGGGGAATTTGCTTGGTCCATTCAATGATCTCTTTTATGTATGCCCCATATTGGCAGTTTGTTTTGAAGGAGGAGCCACATGAGTAATTTTGTTTTTGAAGGACTACTGAGCTTGCATAATGCTTTCCCCCACCAAGGAGGCTAGAGGGGATAGAGTTTTGCACCTAAAAAGGATATCTGAATTTAGGGGAGTAATATCCATGAGGATTTTGGGCCCAAATTAGGAGGTCTTCTTCCATAGTGATATTCACGATTGATGCCTTTAATAATGGGGTAAATGAAATCCATTCCTTGGCAAGGGACCCCTCCAAAGAAAATCCAATTGGGGACAGCCATAACTAGAGCTCCTTAATAGAGATTCGAGTTGATACTTGATTTAAAGTTAAAAATCATTTTGCATTGAGCTTATAAATTAAAGGAGATGTCAGTAGATGATAATTTTGACCCCCTATCCAACGGTCTTTCCCAATGAAAATATTAGTCCCATTTCCAACCTTCCATCTAATTCATTTAGAAATGAGAAGGAAATCATGAACAATTACTTTCCAAATTATTGATCCATCCTTTGTGGATTTTACCTGTGAGGGGATCTAATCCAAGATCGACAGAGGATAAATATATTTGAGATGCATGACCCGAGACCAAAGACTCGACCCCTAAATAAGTTTCCAAACACTTTTGGAAACTAGTTTTTTTTAGAACCAATATAGGTTTTTTAGACCCAACCCCTAAAGTGATTTGGGTAAAGTGGTGGATTGCCAAGTTTTTTTTTCCTTGCAACACCCCTAGGCAAGCCTACCTAAGGGGGCTTCATGCTATGTCAACCTAATTGTTGGTCCCTGACCTTGATGGACCTAAGGAGAATTGAAACCACTGCTCATGAAAAAGGGCCAATGACTTGATATGGGGGGCTTCAACCAACTGGGATACCCATCAAGGTTATTCGATGTCCAAGTTGTTATTGCAAAGGGGTTTTTTATTTTCATAATTCCTTTCCCAAAAACAATGAAGGGAGAGCAACTTGATTTTTTGAAGAATGTTAATCGGGGTCTAAGAGAGGAAGGCCTTGTATACTAGGATCACTTTATTATTGATTTGCACAACGTTAACTGGCCTACATGAGACAACCATTTGTTGCCCCAACATTTGATTTTTTGATTTTTTTGATTTTTTCTAGCATCTAATTCTAATATGCTTTGCTGTAATTTCTTGGATTTTTGAAGAAACCTAAATATTTCAGACCCCCTACCAACTTTTCCATTTCTTGAAATATGCTTCTTCCAAAAGGTTATTTTCATAAAGAGAGGACTTGTTTAAATTGAAGGTCATACCAGTGGTTAGGGAGAAGAGATCCAATATATCTTTTAGGGCTTAAATTTGGGTCATGTGCCCCTCTAAGAAAATCTAGACATCATAAAAAAAAATAAGTTGCGAAAGTGATCAATAAGGTGAGAGTGATATACATGTCAGCACATAAGTGGGTAAGTAGGTTCTAACTATCCTAACTTTAATTAAGTGACTAAGGCCTAGTTCTATCCTCTTTGAAGGTGTATTAACCTAGAAGCCAAAGCCGAGTGAAAAGAAAGGTCGAAGTTTGGTGCAAAGGGAGATCAAAGTCTGGTGCAAATGGAGGTTGTAGTTTAGATAATATATTTGACAAAAGGCAATAGGTTGGTATAGGCTTCCAGGTAGGCATACTTTTGTTTTGGATGGAAAATAAGTTTAAAAAGAGGGCAATGATAGTTGATCAATGAAAAATAAGGTTCAAAGTGATGCCTTGAGGAGGTTGGGGGTAAGAAGACTTTGTGAACAATAATATACAAGTGTGAAGTAAAGCAAGAATATTGTGGGCTACTTAAGAAGAGCATATCAAAGGCATACAAAATACTTGTGTTGAACATGATAAGGAAAGATAAGGAAAACTAACAACAAAACTAAGGACTAGGATAGGACAAAGGAACGGGATAGGTGGCTATGATTAAGATCAAAGGTGCAAACCTAAGGGTGGCATGGTTGCGTGACAATCCCTACTAAAGAAAAGTAGTTTGTGTTGTTGAGAAAACCTTAGGGCAACTTTATTAGGGTTTCTTATTAATTTGATTTCTCTTTACTAAACAGTTTCTTATTATTTATTATTACTTCTTCTTCTTTGTTATTATATATTCATCATCAAGATAATTCCAAAACTACGAAGATAAAAAAGAAAAAGAAAAACACAAGATGTAAGCACTCTGCGAGGGAAAACCCCTCTTCTGGAGGAAAACCCAGAACTTCTTCTTCTCTTCTTTAGGATCAGATCAAATGAGACAACCAAGACCCTTTTTTATTAAGACCACTACCTCTTCCACAAAGTCAGCTTCCATGAACAATTCAAACTTCCAAAAAATCGAGGATAACATCATATCAACTAGGGTCTCAACCCTCTATTCTTGCTTCTGTAATTTTGGTCTCCTAACACAATCCTGCACATTTTTGGCCTTGTAATTTTTCAGTAAACCCACACATGTGGCACACGATAGACCTTCGCTAGGCTTCTAAACCCCTTTGCTTGATTCCCTTTTCTTCTTGTAATAGGATAGGTAATACATATATTTCACACTTCATCTTGTCTTCTTTCTGCAGATCTAATCCCATGGATGCGTGTTCTCTCAATAAGCGAAATGCACTTGTATATATAGTAGTTTGAGGTTGTTCTTTTAGGCACATTTAAAGGATTGGAGGTCGACTTGGTGTAGGAATTTTACAAGACAATAAAATAAATTTTATTTCTTGACATACAAAGCCCAAGAAGGTTCTATTATACCATGATTTTGACTTTGACTCAAAGACACAAACCCTTGAGCACTCAATGGGTGATTTTGACCTAGAAATAAAGCATGAAACCCATTCTTAAATATTTTTTCTTTTACAATAATTTTCTTTCTTTTGACAAATACATTATATCATGACTCAAGTACAATTATGAAGACTGATACTATTTATATTTCTCAACATATGTAAACCAAGAATTGTTATTGATAGGTCCAAGGAACAAATTGAAGAAGCAGGTTGGTGCATACGAATTATCGAGTTGTTGCTCATTTGGGGATATTAGAGTCTTAAGGTTTGGTGCCTACAAAGTTGTTGAGTTGGAGCTCAAGAAGGAGAGTGAAATATCTTCTATGTTGGTGCCTACATATATTATAAGTTGGTGATTATTGAGATAGGTGTCCTGATCTTCTTGACAAGTTGGAGCGTGCATTTTCTGTAAGTTGGTGATTACAGAGGATTGGTGTCCTTGTAAATGGTTGTAATGAATTGGAGATTATTTACAAGTATTTTTTCTTACATTTTTTCTTTCACTTTGAATTATGTCTTCATACATTGTGAATGATTGATTATGTGTTGTGAATTCAATTTCAAGATTAACTAAGTGTGAAAATTCCTTGATTGAAGTTACTGGATATTATTCTCCTGACTGTTAGTAGTTTAATTGTTTAGAAAATTAACAAATAATTCACAATTGCAATCTTCACCATAAAATATGCTACAAAAAATAAAACCAGGAACTAAGAAATAGATTCACACACAATAAAAATGATACCAATATTTTTGGTTTAATGTCCCCGGAAAAACCCCAAAGGGAAAACTGGTGCAACAAATGAGGGTTTATTTTATTATGCAACTATTTGGAAATTATTACAATTGGATTCCCAACTGGTAATCCTATAGAAATAATCTAGCAAAACCAATTAGAGAAATTGTCTTCCTTCTACAAACAATTCAGCCTCCTCAAACCCTGTCACTCAAAACTTAGCCTGCCTAGAATTCACACTACCTAGCTTGGGAAATTCATAGTTCCTGCTACTCAGCTCTAATTGAGTCCACCAACCCCCCTTTTCCTCTAGAACTGACTCTCTCTGCCTTCCGGGTGATCTCTCAACCTTCAACAACTGAAACGATCTCTTTCTGATAACTCATATTAGGGTTTTTGGCTACTCGGCCTCTATCTGGAATAATTTGGGCTCCCTTTTTCTGCCTCTATGGCACTAGAAAATTGCTAAGAAACTCTCTAGATATCCTTCTCCAAATTATATATTTCTCCCTCTATCTCTCTTTGATGCTCTCTCTCAAGCTCAAACTTTCTCCCATGTCAAATTACTACAATTGGGTAGCTCGATCTACCAAGCTAACTTGCTCTCCCTCTTGTGTCTTTCTCCATCCCATCGGATTGCTCTTACAATATCTTGATGGAGCTTCAACAACCACGATTAGATCCTTATCGACAACTAAGATCATATCAGACTTTATCCAAGTCATTTTTTAGAAGTCTCTAGAGCATAAGTCGATCTCCTCAATTAATTCACTCTAATTAACCACTTTTCCTAAGTTAGACTTAGGAAATATTTAAACGATGGCTAATTAATTTATTTAAGGTGTTTCACAAGATTATCTAGTGTTCATGAGCCCCTCAGACACAAATTGAGACTAGAAAACCTATATGATGCTACCAAATCAATAAAAAATTAACACTCCCTCTTAGCGAGGAAGGTGTTCTCTCCCCCTACATCTCTCTTCAGTAGCCAGACCATGATGTCGGTGTCTGACATCTACAACATATTGTCACTATCCACCAAGATATTTCACATATTCTAATTCACCTGCTAGCCCTGTAGATGAACACCTCTACATCTGTGTTGCTGCTAACACCACACTATGTCTCCTTGCACTACTGCTTATGCTGCATCTGATCTCATGTTGTTGTTTCTATTGTAACTAATACAAATGAGAATTGATCTACAGTCCTTGCAACCAACTTCTACAACTATCCCTTGAGTCTTTGACTCCAACTTGCTATGTTATGTCTACTGAGTATCTGATTGCACCCAACTATCTTGTGCCCCTCTAGTATCTGACTTCAACTAGCTCTACATTATCTCTCAAGATCTAATTGCGACTTGATGACATTTCAATCCTCCTGATACTAAATATTATGGCCTCATGTAGCCAAGGTGATGATCCATAAGGAAACACCTATCTAATGTTGCGCCTCCTCAGACCCCGCCTGATCCTGAAACTCTGAAGCATCATGCTTCTCCTCCAACTTGAAGGTCAACTCATTTATCTTTGTTGAAGTTGTTGTCTATTGTTGCCCCTTCTTGTCCTTATTTCTCTTGGGACACTATGTCACATAGTTGTTGAAG
This sequence comes from Pinus taeda, assembly GCA_000404065.3. NCBI lineage: Eukaryota > Viridiplantae > Streptophyta > Pinopsida > Pinales > Pinaceae > Pinus > Pinus taeda. The sequence continues at coordinate 51,434 of APFE030905113.1, forward strand.
AATCTAGGGCATCTGAGTTATAGTTAGATTCTTTTGACAATGTAACTATTTGTGAGGTACTTTTTTCTTTTTCTTATTAGCACAATCTTCTCTTATTATTATTAGATCATGTTCTCTTACTTCATCAAATAGTTACCAAAATAAAAGAGACAAGAACACAAGATGTTGGCTCTCAGCTAGGGAAAAACCTCTCTCACCTAGAGAGGAAAACCCTTCTACAAATTTCTCTTATTGAAGCTTCAATTGAAAAATGTCAAACCCTAGACCCTTGACAAGTAGATCCTCCAAGCACAAGACACAATCTCTCTTTCTTTGTCCTTCAATTAATGCCTTCTTTTCGTTTGCACCTTAATCTCTTCCTTGACACTTCTTCCGGTAACTGACATCTCTTTTTCTGGCAACTGCAGAAACCCTAGGTCTCTTTTAAAGACCTCTTCTTTGTTGTCCTTCTTTCCTTCTCTACCTCGATTGGAAGTTTTCCTTCTCCTTGATACTTAGGCTGGAAAATGAGGCATTTCTTGAGGTTAGAGGTTGATCCTCTTAACCCTTACTATTGCTCTAATTTCTTCACATGTGTGGCTGATCTAGGGCACAAAATTGCCCTTCTAGCTTGCTCCTTTTCCTTCGCTTGAGATGGGATCCACTTCACTTGATATGGAGGCATATTTTAGACCTCTATTTAGCCCAACCAAAACTTCTTGGAGGGCTGTAGATTCTGACTTGTTGTAGCAGAAGAATGTCTTTCTTTTCCTTCACACGTGTGATAGAGAGGAGCCCAAAAATAGTCCCAAAACTTTGGATTTCTTTCTTCTCTTCTTCGCTACCCTAGAAGTACCTTTCTTGCTCTTTTTCACACCTCTTTCTTGCCTCTTCTCTTCACTAATTTCAGAGATCACTTGATGGTGTAATGGTGAGGTTGAACTTCCCTATATATGAGTTTGTCCCTCATTTTGGGCCAACTTGAGCTAGTGAGGCCGACTTGACTTTAAGTGAACCAAAATTCATTCTTTGAGCCGACTTAAAGAGGAGACTTGTCCTTGTGATTTGGAGGATCACTTTTGACACATATCTTTGAAATAATTACATAGGTTACATAATGTAACATGCCCACATGGGTCTTCAACAATTACATTGACTCTTTGAATTTCCTAGAAGTAATCAAACATGTGCTTGACCTCTCAAATGGGCAAGAAACCCATTCTTGATAATTACAAAAAATAATAATTGTTTTCTTTTATAAGTACAAAGATCAAAATTACATTTATGAAGACTGAACCTAGTTACACTTTCTTCAACACTCCCTCTTAACTAGGGAGGTATTCATAAATCATTTTACAAGGTATTTGGACATTTTCAATCTAAAGAATTCACATAATAGAAATAAAATTGGAAACCCATCGGTTATAGCATCATAGTAACCAACATTGTTTCCACAACAATGTAGGTTTTAACCCCGTACAAAAATTACCTGCATACGAATTCTAAATCACAGAAAAATAAAAAATGCGAGAGCATAACACATAAAACACATATACATAGAGATTTCCCACTGGATCCCAAAACCGGGACTACCAGCTTGATTTTTCATTATGTTCCTTTCAATGTTACAATACATATTTATACACGCCGAAGCATCCAATACCATGGACCAAAAATCATCGCGTCCAAAACCATGGATCGAAAACCATAGGTAGGTTCGCCCAACCTAATATAGGGTCCAAAATTTTTTTTTTCCCGGGGCGCTGCGTCGAACCCCGTAGAGGGGGGCTACCCGCCCCCCCTGTGACCCCCCCGCTGCGCAATCGACGCAACAAAGGGGGGGCTCCACCCCCCCTCTAACCCCCCGGTTCACTACGTAGGTTAGTCGTGGAAAGAATATAACACAGCCCAACAAGCAAGGCCTTGACTAACAATTCTATCTCTTAATAGATCAGAGCGCAATGCTGGCAAGACCAATGACTATAGATACCTTCATCATTGTCTCTTAAGGTACATACCCACCCGGGTGTTCACTGAGTATGACCTTCTAGGAATATTCTTATCTTGGGTTCCCAACCCTCAAATAATATCAGTCCTCTTGCCTACTCTTATCTTGGATGTCCTACACATCCTTAAAGAGAATCAAATGCTATATGATTACCCAATACTCCATTCTTTCTTCCTAAATGAAGACAAGAATGTTGTGTCTATCTCTCCCTCTCAACTAGGGAAGATATTCTCATTCTTGTGAAGGAATGACCCAAGCTCCCTCTGACCAGAGACTTGCCCAAGCCCCCTCTTAATTAGGGGATTGTTAGAGCTCCCTCTCAACTAGGGACTCTCCTTTCCATCAACAACTGCTTCTTTTTGGTTCCTTCAATTGCTTGATCACTTTCTTTCCTTGATGTCATGAAATTCATTCGAGCTTCTTCTTTGTAGGGCATCAACCATCGATCACTTTCCTTCTTAGTTTGTCATGTCATTCCTTTCTCCATGGAAAGTGGCCTTCTTGATTCATATCTAGAACCTTCGTCATGTGGATACTTCTTCCTCATCATGTTTCTTTCAGGAGTTTCCATTCACCACATGAATGTTGGTTGTACTTGCAATTACAACTTTTATTCTAGTAGCCCCGCATGACTCCATACAGATATTACTAAAATAAAAATAAAAATATAACATTAAGTCAAACAATACATTTCAAGATGTCTTTCCATCATAACATCTTGTTGGCTTGAATCATCAACATCCTACATTTTTACATCTCCAAGGCCTCTCCAGGTGTTAAGGGTCCTTTGGTCTTTTCCTTCCTTTGTCATAATTCTCGTCACTTCTTTTGGGATATGCCTTCAACAAATTTTTCGAATGTTGATTCCTAGTGTCCACGGTATCCTTTTATCCCTGACCTCTTTATCTCATATGCTTCTTTATAGATTTTCTTTGTCAACCACCTCATACTCCATATGAGGACATTTCTCATGTTGACCTTTATCAGTGAGTGAACCATGCCTTCATGCATTTTCTTCAATGAAAGAGATCTATCATGTTCTTGACCATGCTACCAAAGCAATTCATCATGCTCATTAATACAAACGATGACATGACTTTAACTGAAAACATAGATGCATACATACCTCATCTTAATTCTTTCCTTGATCATCTCAGCTTCCTTTGACAACTTCCTAGATTCAGATTACCTCAATCTCCTTTGCTTTTCTACATCTTTCATTGCCTTCATATCATCCTTTCTTGAATCCCCATAAGTGGAATTCCTACCGATACATATGCTTTTCCAGATTTTCATGAAACTTCTATTGAATATTCCATTGGAGGATTCTTGTAGTCCTCATACTACAAGTGCTCCTTTCTATTTATGATAGTGTCCTTCTAAGATGATTCTTCTTGATCATGATCATTTCTTTATGCATTGATGAGGTTATCTAATGGCTACATCCTTCGTACATGGATATCTTTATCTGAGCTATTTCTACATAATGATCCTATATTACCGAAGATGCCATTCTCATAAATCATGCATTCTATCCTACTGATACATGTTCCTATGATACCCAAAACTTTAAAGAAGGCTTATGTGAAGAAGTTGTTCTCAGTCATAATAGAGATCTAGAGGATCTTCCTTCTTCTGCTTCTTATCTTATTCCTTCACTTCTTGGGTAATATGGGCTTCTTCACTTCTTGGGTAATATGGGCTTCTTCTTGTTTTCTCTTATTGTTTTCCTTCTTGAACTTAGGACAATCCCTCTTATAGTGTCCATATGCTTGGCAGCCAAATCATTGGACTTTGGACATATCTCTTTTACCCTTTCTCTATGGAAAAAACTTGCCAAAATTTCTTTTTCTCTTAGCCATAGCAGCAAATACCCGCGCCTTTGATCCCACATCATCTTTGGCTTTGAGTCGAGTTTCCTCAATATTGCATAGAGAACAAAGTTCATTCAATGGGTTGACTTCCTTATTGGCATATATACTTGATGTGAAGTTGCCCCATTCCTCAGGTAATGCATTGAGCACCACAATTGTCATCTCTCTGTCTGACATAAATTCTCCCAATTGTTGCACATGGTCTCTTATCTTAGAGATCTTCATGAAGTAGGAAGCTATTCCTGCTTCCTTGGAGATCTTCATTTTATATAGTTCATTACACAATGATATCATTTCTCTAGCTGTACTAACTGAGAATAGCTCCACCAGCTTATCATAGATTTCTTTAGATGTCTCAGGTTTGGAAACATAAGGAATGAGAGGGTCCTCGATGGATTCTATCAAAATCACTTGAGCCATTGTTTCATCTGTTTCATACTTTTCTAGGGCTTGAGTTTGTTCCTTAGCAGGAACAATGACACTCCCTTTGACGTAGCCCAGCAATTCATTTTCTTTGAGAAGTAGACCAGTCCTTGTAGAGTCTCATGAGTGTTTTGTTTTTGACACCATTTCCATCCATTTTTCCTCTTTTCATCATTGTTATCAACTCAAATAAATAGTAAAACTATAGATTTTGACATGATAAGGTATTCAGATGTCTTATTTTTCATATTTATTAATATGCCTTATTATTAAGTTAAAAATTGTAATAGCTATTGAATTAACATGATTCTACAACTGTTTCATGATTCCACAACTATCTCCATGGTTTGCCGGATTCCAGTATGCCAGCCAAGCAAAGAAGCACATGGGCAAATGGGGATTGATCTCCTCATGGATCTCCTCCTATTCGCCCAAGCCAAATCATCAAGGAAATTTCCCAGTGGCACAGTCAAAGAAGTAGGTCAACACGTGGATAAACAGAGCAACGAGAGTTCAAATAGATCACAACTCTCTTATTTGCTTTCCAAATAGCAGACTCTCCGATTTGCTTTCCAAATAGCAAATCATCGAGAAACCTTAAATTCTCCACTATAAGATTAGCATTTAGATTAGGATTGATTTAAGTTTTTAAGGCATGAAAGTTTCAATCTGTTGAACATGAATGCTATATATATATTTATATATATATATATATATATATATAGTATATATTATATATATATATTATATTATATAGATATAGATATAGATATAACTCCGTAAACAGAAAGCAGGACCACAAAGGACGTATATTTAATCTTTAATTGACAGTTTTAAATTTTCATAACTCTATCCCCTTTTCAATTGAAGAAAGCATTCTCATCGATATTATGCGCAGTTAGCTATTGAATTAAAATTGTAAAACCTATTGTTTTGTGGAGGGCCCCTATAGACAATCGAGGGTCATTCTTTTATTATTTAGTTCAGTTCATTTCTTTTTTGTTATTTCTAGAATTGCATTATCGTAGTTTCAATTTCTTTATAATTACCTGTTTACAGTCTTTCATTTGTTGTCTGTCGATTTCACATCATTTGCATGCTTCCTAAAATAAGAGTATGTACATAATTCTCTTCTTTCCATAGCAATTATGTTTGATCGGAGCACATTCATTCTGTTTTCAATTTATTATTTTGAATAGAAGTGATACTTGCAGTGTGTGCAGATCTTAACATAATTGCTTTATAAATTCATTCTTGAATAGAAGAGATTCTTTTTAGAGTAGAAGTAATTGTCTTTCTAGAACATAAGTAGTTTAGTTATAGGTTCCATAATAACCTTCTTTTTAGAAACACAATTTATCTTTAAGAAGTATTCACAACATTTACAATATAGTTTTTCTTTTCCATCACCTTGCATAGTAATTCTTTTGAAACTAACAATAGTCAGTTAACTAGAATCATGATAGTTTGTCTTACTTTCCTTTTCAAGAGTTGATTGTAGGAATTTAATTGTAAATCTTCAGCTTCATTAGGAACATAGGAATAAAGAAAATCATTAAAACAACCACAATCATTATCTTAATAAACTCAAAAAGGCTTCTAGTATATATAATGCACTTTCATTTCACAAGTTTACCAACTCCAGTCGATAATTTATGTAAGCAATTTAAGAACATTGAATTGACCAAACATTTTGGCACCTATTTCCGGGGAAGTGTAAATAGAAGTCTTGATTTCTTAAAAAAAACATGATATGCATAGGGAAAGAGATTATAGGGGTATATTTGTAGGTAGAGGAAAGAGCTTAATTCCAACAAAATCACTTACTCCACCACGACCTCGTAGTGCCACACCAACCATACAAGCCTGAATTCCACCCATAGCAGGCCAACATAAACTTCCTAAGGTATTAAGATACAAAATCTAACCTAGAGATTCACCAACATCAACAAAAGCCGTAATTGAAGAAGATCTCATATCCCCAACTCAGGAATAATTTTCCTATCTTCAACTGGAGAACAAATTCTAGCTCAAGATATGGAAGTTCCTACTGAAGAAGAGGAAGAAGAAACCTACTTCAAACCATTGATAGAAGAACCAGAGGAACTAGAGGAGATTGAAAACCCAATCTTAGAACTAGAATTAGAACCTTATATTAGCTCTAAAGAATCTACAATGGCTGGAGAAGGGGAAGGAGAGGTACATAATTTGAATGGTGAAAATCCTAGGATTGGAGGGGGAAGAGGAGGTGGAAGAGATGGAGGAAGAGGAAGAGGAGAGAATATAAATCCAAAACCTTTTGGATTTCCATTCCTCGATGAAGATACAATTGTAACAATGAAAGCTATCTCACTCTCTATCCTTCCAAACTTTCATGGATTAAGAAGTGAAGATCCTGAAACATTTCTCTTTGAATTCGAAGTCTTGTGTAGATCATAAAATTATCTACATGATGCTCAAAAGTTGAAATTATTCCCTGCAATCCTTAAAGATGCAACATTAAAATGGTTTATGGGTTTAGGAATAAACTCCATAAGAACATGGGAACAAATGAAAACTTCATTCTTAGAGAAATATAAGGATTATTGTATGCCCCATAACATTAAAGATGAAGTCTTTAAAATGATACAAAAAGAAGATGAAAATCATGAATATTTCGTTGAAAGATTTGCTTACAATGTAAAAAGGGAAAAAATGAATAATCTAGATGAGGAAACTTTGTAACCTCTCTTATTGAAATCAATTAGAGATGAGAGGATTGATCTTCTCAATCTAATGGGTAAGGGAGACCTTTCTCAGTTATCACTAGGAGAAATTTGTGAGTTGTGCATACACATTTCAAGAGGCAAAGCAAGAACTGGGAAAAATCCAAGAGATCCTCTTCTATCAAGGATTAATAAATTTGTAGCTGGGAAAATAAGTAGAGCATAATTAGGAAATTTGCTTGATAAATTTAAAACAGATATTTTAGGGAGTCTTAGTGAATAAATTGATACCCTTAATCTACAAAACAAGAAAAAAACTAAAATGTTGCATTGTCCATTTTTTTTTTCCTAAGTGCAGAAAGAAACATGCCTTGTGTGAATGCCCTCTTGATTTAAAAAGTATAGAAACTTGTGTTATTTGTGCGGAAAATCATGATATAAAGGACTGTCCCTCAATACCAAGTGTTAAAGTTGTTTATTAAGAGGAAGGAGTACGAAATTAGGTAGACCCTCTCTGTTTTATTGCTAAAAGACCTTAGCATAATCCATAGCCAAATACAACTGAAGGTTTTAATCCTCAACTATTTGCACAATCTTCGCAAAGTAATTGGACTACCCCAATTCCTTGGAAATCTTGGCCACAACCTTGGTCACAATGATAGAAAAATACTTATGGAAAATTCCCTCAATATCCTCAATTTCCACAATCATACCCTACTTTTCCTCCACAATATTATCCTCAACATTTCATCAAACTCAACCTCACAATGTGAATCCACAACTTTCATTACCATTTCCTCAAAGACCAAATAAATTGCATGCCTAACCACTTCCAAATCCAAATAATAATAAAAATTCACAACCTGTTTACAATATGGAAGGACAAAATGTTCAAATTAGATGTGGTAGAATATTAGAAAAGAATTCCCCCTCAGTTTTTATTCAAGAAAGTGAAAAATAAAATATCCTTGAAGAAGAAAAGTCTCTTAATAATAAAAAATAGGAAACTCAAGAACAAGTTACTCCAACACATTCAAATAACTCAACTCCTATTATGGAACAAGCTTCCATATTTGTTTCAAAACCACCCTTCCCTGAAAGATTAGAAATTGATGAAGGAGTAGAGAAACAAATTTTATTGCCTGATTACGACATGTTAGATGAACTGAAGAATGTTTGCATAACAATTCCTTTGCTTCAAGCCATCAAATAAATACCAATTTTCACAAAAACAATTAGGGACTTGAGCATAAAAATACTTGGAAGAAAGAGAAAAGAAATCAAAAGAATCTAACTTGTTGAAAAATTGCAGATATCATGATGGGTAAAACAACAATTAAAAAATATCTTGATCCAGGAAGTCCCATTGTGAAAAAACACATCAATGGTGTAGAGATCCCAAATACATTGATTGATCTAGGAGAAACCATAAACATCATGAGAAAACAAACTATGAATCAATTAAAACTTTCTAATCTTCAATATACACCTACACTATTACAATTAGCAGATAGAT
>APFE030905113.1:65687-103569 GCA_000404065.3 Pinus taeda
TTGTTTTGTTTTTGGCACCATTTCCATCCATTTTTCCTCTTTTCATCATTGTTATCAACTCAAATAAATAGTAAAACTATAGATTTTGACATGGTAAGGTTCTCAGATGTCTTATTTTTCATATTTATTAATGTGCCTTATTATTAAGCTAAAGATTGTAATAGCTATGAAATTAACACAATTCTGTAGTTGTTTCATGATTTCGTAACTATCTCCATGGTTTGCCAGATTCCAGTACGTGAGCCAAGCAAAGAAGCACATGGGCAGATGGGGATTGATATCCTCATGGATCTCCTCCGATTCGCCCGAGCCAAATCATCAAGGAAATTTCCTAATGGCATAGTCAAAGAAGCAGGTCAACCCGTGGATAAACAGAGCAACGAGAGTTCAAATATATCACAACTCTCTGATTTTCTTTCCAAATAGAAAATCGTCGAGAAACGTTAAATTCTCCACTATAAGATTAGTATTTAGATTAGGATTGTTTTAAGATTTTAAGGCATGAAAGTCTCAATCTGTTGAGCACGAATGTTATATATATAACTCAGTAAACAGAAAGCAGGACATAGAGACATATATGTAATCTTTAATTGACAGTTTGAATTTTAATTACTCTATTCCTTTTTATTTTTTTTTTCCAAGGAAAAAAGCGAACTTTTCATTAAACATAAAAAGTTACAAGTATATGCCAAAGGCATTCCGTTTGCTATATGACGAAGTCATAGAGCTGCTACAAAAAGAACAGACCTTTCTGTGTCTCAAAATCTGGCTTAAGATCAGCTGAAAGGACGAATTATCAGTTTCGTTTTCAGCCCATTATGCACTCAGTACAAGTCCAAATAAAGTGATCAACTGTGTATGTCTCTTTACTATTTCCTGGGCTTCCTCTTAAGAGGAAAATAGCCCAAAACGAGAATAGCAAAGGATATATTTCAAAAACGATGACAATGTTTCATCAACAAGTAATTCAGAACATAATACCATAGGTTCCACTTGATTATGCTAAAACATATGGAAAAAAACAAACAAACATTAAGTGCATGGAGGTTGATCCGACACACGGATCTGTCCCTGATCTTCTTCCACTACTTTCCAACTACTCATAGCTTGCTATAAACCTTCTTTAGAAAGGGTATCCGTTGTTCCATTTCGCTCCCTGTAGATATGACTGATTGAAAATACATTAAAAGAGATCTTTAAGGACATAATTTCTTCAAGCAAAGGTCTAAGCATATAACTGTGACATCTACTTTGTCCGTTGACCCAATTAACAACAGATAAAGAGTCTCCAAAGATCTGAATTGTAAGAATGTTCCTGTGAATAAGCCAGCATAGAAGGAGTTTTAAGGTTGAAAGTTCTGCATAATTATTTGTCCCTGTGCCTAGCCCTACATATGCTTTTAAAGACTTGGTTTTTCTTAAATGAATGATCATTCCTGCTCCTGCTGTGTTGTTTTGAGAGGCTCCGTCGAAATATGCCCATGGAATCCCTTCTCGGATCTGCTCCTCCCTAATCTGCCTGGTGTTGCTTCCTTCTTCTGAATCTGGGATACTTTCAAGGATAGTGGAACTTTGAATTGCAATTGATTCAGCTGTGGTTTCTTTCTCCATGAAAATACTCTGGTTTCTTGCAATCCATATTCCCCAACATATGATAGGAGGAAGATTTCTCATTTTCCAACCGGGATAGTTGTGCCACCATTTATCCCAAACCTCCTGAACATTTCCCCCCTCCCATTCAATCCTTTTCCCTATGAGTTTCCCGACCTCTTCCCAGACTGATTTGACGAAAGGGCATGCGAGGAAATATGGCTTATATTCTCGGAATCCGACTTTCATAGAGAGCAGCTCCCCAGCCCTTGCTTGTACCTAGCTTGAAGCAGGTCCCAGGTAGGAATTTTTCTTTTTAAAATGCACCAAAAGAATAGTATAGCTTTTGCTGGGCATTTTAGTTTCCAGATCAGCTTGTTCCACCATTTTGGGTCTCCCATTCTTTTCTGTTCATTAAAAATTTATAACCAAATTTTGGGGAGTACTATCCATTTTCCACGTGTGCCCAGACCAGCTGATCCTGTCTATCCCTTAACCTTACATTGGACCGAGTTAATTCCTCGGTGTATACCTTCCATTCGTTCCACCAGGCTGGGCGCAGGCCTAGCTCTTCACCATATTTCCAAGCTTGCCCCCAAATCGTTGAGAAACTAATTTTCTAAACTTGACTTAGATGCCTGATACCTTTGGATTCTAGATGTCTAATTAGACCTGGAGAAAGAGCATATTTTTCATTACATCCAACCCAAGGATCTTTCCCTATCTTCAGGTTTTCCCCATTCCCAATCTGCCATGCCAGCCCTTGTTCTATCACCTTGAAATCCTCCACAGTGGCTTTCCACACCACTGAACCATTTTTCTCCTTCTTACTTTCCATCCTTATCCATTCTTCAAGTGGTGTGGGGTCAATATATTTCCTTTTAACCACTTTTGTCCAGAGATTCTCCATTTTGATTATTCTCCATCCTGATTTTGCTACCAGAGATGTACTGAAATCCGTAAGGTTTTTTATCCCCCATCCACCCCATTCTTTTGGTCTTGCTATTTTATCCCAGGCTACCCAAGGAAGAACGGATTCCTCCTTAGAGCCTGCCCAGAGGAACCTACTGCAAATCCTATTTATCTTCCTTAGAATCCCCTCTGGAACCCATGTTAATGCAGCCCAATAGATTGGCATGGGAAGGAGCACTGATTTGATTAAAGTCAGTCTTACTGCTTGGGAGAGCCATTTGTAACTCCATTGAGATATTCTGGATTTAGTTTTGGCCACCAGCCAGTTCCAATCTTGGTTCCAATATGCGTTAGGCTTTAGCCAAAATCCTAAGTATTTGAAAGGATTCTCCATGTTGTGCACTTCAAAGGGAAGTAGGGTGGAGATCTGGTTTTTCTCATTTCTGCTTAAGCCTTCAGTGATAAGCTGGGACTTTCTATAATTTATTTGAATTCCAGTCGCTTTCATGAACAGATCCAGAATATTTTTTAATTCCTTAATTTCATTCAGACTTCCATTTGTGAACAGTAAGATGTCATCCACGAGCAAGAGGTGTGTGATAAACATGTTGACTGCTACTTCCAATCCTTTTACTGCTCCCTCTCTTTTGGCTGATCGAATTAGGTGACTCAGGCCTTCTGCCACCAACAGGAAAAGCAAGGGCGATAAGGGGCACCCTTGTCTTAACCCCCTGAAGCTTTTGAAGAAAGGAGTGGCTGCACCATTTATTAGAATTGCAAATCTTACATTGGAGATGCATCCCATTATCCATCTGACGAATTCATATTTAAATCCTAAATGGGTAAGAAGCATCCTTATATAAACCCAGTTTGTTCTATCATATGCTTTTGATAAGTCAATTTTTATCACTGCTCCCTTTCTTTTCATTTGCTTGACACTGTGGATAGTTCCTGTGCCACTCCTATAGCTTCATGTATCTGCCTACCATCCAAAAAACCAAACTGCTCATTTGAAATGCATCTTGAAAGAATTGCTTTTATCCTTACTGCTATCAATTTGGCAATGATTTTGTAAATACAGTTGCATAAAGATATTGGCCTGAAGTCTTCAAATGAGTCCGGATTCTCCTTCTTCGGGATAAGTGCTATGAAAGTTGTGTTGAAGGGGCTATATACCTCTCCTTTCCTCCTAGACTCTTCCACTACCTTGGTTAGTTCTGTCCCAATTTGTTCAAAAAAATGTTGGAATAGCTCTATGGTCCATCCGTCCGGACCTGGGCTCTTATCTTTTGCCATTGATTTTATAACACTTTCTACTTCCTCCTTTGAGACTTCATACATTAGACTCTATGCCTCCTCGACCTCTACATATCTGGGGAAGCATTGAGCAGTCCTGATAATTTATGCTAGTGTGATTCCCCCTGATCCGAGAACAAGCTCTGAAAGTGATTCCTCCCCAGGAGAGAAAGTTCCTCGAAAGTGTTAGCCTCTTCACCCTCCTCGTTTTTTAGCTTCCATATTGTATTTGCATTTTTTCGCCCTTTTGCATAGTTGTGGAAAAACTTCATGTTTTCATCCCCAGCCTTCAGCCATATTGCCCTGCTCTTTAGCCTCCATTCCTCTTCTTTTGCCAGTAGAATTTGGTCCCTCTGTTTTTCTAGCAGTAAAATTTTCTCTTTTGATTCCTGTGATCTGTAGCCGTCTGTCTCTATACATTCCATCCTTTGGAGCTCTTCATTGATGAGGACTAAATCCTCTTTCTATCTCACCCTCCTTGACTTTGCCCATTCAATAGTTGTTTTTTTTAACTTTTTTAAATCTTCCATGAACAGAAAACCTTTCCCCTCCTGGGATCTTCCATCTGGATGGATTCAAGTTTCCTTGAAAAGCTTTTCATAGGATTCCTCTTGCAACCATGTTGCATTGAATTTAAAAGGCGCTGCTGGTTTCCTAGGTAATTTGGATAACACTAGGAAGATCGGGAAATGGTCCGAGTTTCCCCCCTCTCCCACCCACTGCCGAAACATGGGAATACTAGCAGTCAAGTCTTCACTCAAAAGAAATCGATCCAGCCTCTTTGCAATTTTGGCCTCTCCTACTCTTCGGTTCCTCCATGTGGGTTTCATTTTAATGAGATTTATGTCTATTAGATTATGAGAGGTTATGGATCTTTGAAAGAATTCTGATAGCATATCTTCTCTAGCCGTTGGACCCCAGGTTTTGGTCCTCCCTAAAGAGAATTTCATGTCTCCACGCATAACCATGTTACTTCTTCCCATTATATCTTTTGACAGAAGGTTGTTCCAGAACTCCATCCTTCCCTAACAGGGCCCATATATATTTACAATTGTAAGAGGAACATCAAGATCTGTAGATTGAATCTATGCTCCCATAGCACGATGCAAACCCCACTGATTTAAAATTCTCACTCTTCCTTCTTTGTACCCTATAGCCATTCCTCCCGAGTGGCCGATAAAGTCCATAGCACAGAACCGCCACCCCGGAAGTAGAGCCGTAAGGGATTTTTCTACTTCAGCACTGTTGCCTAAAGTTTCTTGCAGAAGGATATAATCTAGTTTTGAACTCAGAACTAGCTCCTTTAAGGCCAGTTTTTTGGGTTTACTGGCTAACCCCCTACAGTTCCAGGATAATAGGATCATTTAATTACTGTCTCTTGGGGGTTCACAGCTCTAAGCGCCCCATGAATTGTCATTTTTTTCCCATCTGCAACATCAATCTTTGCTCTAACCTTGGCATTAGATAAACTTGATTTCCTACCCCTCACTTTCTTTATTTGAGGAGAGGTTCGACCTATTCCTCCAAACGATCCTAGACGCTCAGGTTTTTTATCTAGGGATCTTAGGTTATAATGGCAGGTAAGGGAGGCCGAGACCGGTTTAACTTCCTTAAGAGGTTCATCCTCACAGTTCAGATCAATGGAGGGGGTGGCAACCGTGATATTTTCAACAAAATTTTCAATATGTAATTGATCATCAAGCGAGCTTTTTTTAGTATTCAAACTAGTAATCAAGCAATCATCTTTAGAAAGAGTTGAAGATGGGTTACTTGAGTCTAGTCTCATACCCAGAAGGTCTTCAACTGGAGATGTACTCATGGAAGCTGGAAATTCATTGATAGGCTTCTGAATCAGGCTTTCATTGACAGGCTCTGATCCAGGCGTTCTTTCTTTATCGGGTTTTGTTCCGTTCCTTCCATCCCTACCTGGAGAGCTGACTGGGATCTGTTTTAATTCCTTGTCCCCCAGCTGATAGTCCACCTCCATCAACTCCGTCACCGGGTTCTTCTTTATTTCCAATTCCTGAACATGATGTTTCTGATCCGCGTACATGCCTTCATCCTCCGACGGTTTTTGGTTCCTTCTTCTGTGTTTCCCCATGGGACAGTCTCTTGCTAGATGTCCATAGACATGGCATCTATGGCATCTGAAAGGGAGATGCTCATAGTCAAGAATTTGCTCGTAAACATATTCTCTGTACTGGATGTTTATCTTTTCTGCCAGTCCTCCCCTGGGTTTTAGATTTACCAGTATTCGGGCCATCGCCATATTTTGGGTTTGAAGAAATGGCATGTCCGCCTCCAGAAAAGTGCCCAGCCTGTTCCCAATAGACCTAAAAACCGATTCTACCCAGAGGAATGAGGGCAATCCTGGGGCTCTCACCCAAACTGGAAATGTATTTGCCCTTTCATGCATAGCATCAAACATTGGGCTCCATCTCTTGAATAATATCGGATAATTGCCAAAAGCCCAGTTTCTCACCATCACCCAGTCCGCCGCTTCTTTATTTTCAAATTTCACCCTGAACCATCCTTTTGCCAGAGCCGCGACCTTGAATTCTTTGACTAGATCCGGCTACCATACCTGCTCTCCCCATTTTTTAATGAATTGAGTTGTATTCTTCTTCCCCCTCGCTCTTCCAACCAGGGTGCATTCGACGACTTCTATTGCCTCCACCTGAACATCCATACCCAACACTAAGTTGTCTTCAATGTCCTTCTTCTTAATGGGTTTCGATTTCTTCCTTTTCTCCCCTGACTTATTTACCACAAAACCCTCCTCCCAGGCCTGAGTGTTTACGATCTTCTGGGGTACCCCTTCTTGCTGGTTTGAGAACATCCTCTGCGTGCTAATTCCTGGATATGCATCGCCTCCTGAAAATTTCTTTAACCCACCTATAGGTTCATGCACCTCTTCGAGTATCTCATTGCCGGATCTAATGAGACTGGATCTCGGATCCACATACTCTCCAGTTTCAGTAATAGCCACAGCTGGGATCCGGCTAGGGTTTACTAGATTCTCGGCATTAACGAGTCTGGTAACTGCTAGGCCTCGTTCATTACTTGCACTAGTTCGGATCCCTCGAGCCGCTCCCAAGTTTACAATATCCTCAACTCCCCCAGAAAGAATCGGGCTCGAGATCAAACCCTTCCCTCTCCTTCCTTGAATTGGCCGAGGGATAGCGCAATGACTGTATTCATTCCTTAAGCTCTCCTCCTGAAGCCCCTTTGTGGCGGGTTTGCCTTGCACCTCCGGATCGAGTCTTTCTTCCAGCGAAACTCTAGGGCTTCTATTGTAAACAGGTCCTTCCACAGAGGGCTTCACACACCCCTGGCTGCCTACTACCCTGAAATACCAATCCACATTTTGGGCTGTGAGCTCCTTCCCCCAAACAGATAGTATGTCCTCCGGCGATGGTTCCAGGTCGAGAGCCTCCCAATGTTTAACCATGGTTAAAACCTGCATGCAAACCCTAGAAACCGCCAGCGGCTTGTTCCTCGCTAAACGGAATAGATCGTGACTTCCGGTTCCGGTGCCAGCACATGGGTATCAGGCCTTTTGGATGGAAACCCTTTTCCCACCTAGAAACCCTATTAAAAAAACCCCGGCTGTCACAGTCTTGTCTTCCTTCTGTCTATCGTTCCACGACTTCCACGTTGTCTTCGTTCGTACTGACACCTTCCCACATCATTCCTTCCAGCTCTTGCCAGGTTCTGCACCCTTGGCCAGGGCAGCCACGCCTACCCTACCCTAGCATCAACCTGTGATCTCCTTTCGGCCCCATGCACTCTCATCGAGTCATATAATTGTGATTTGTTGTTGACTCTATTCCTTTTTATTTAAAGAAGCATTCTCATCGATATCATGTGCAGTTAGTTGTTGAATTAAAATCGTAAAACCTATTGTTTTGTGGAGGGCCCCTGTAGACAGTCGAGGTTCATTCTTTTATTATTCGTCCAATTCATTTAGTTTTTGTTATTTTCAAAATTGCATTATCATTGTTTCAATTTCTTTGTAATTACTTTTTTACAGTGTTTCATTTGTTGTTTGTCGATTTCACATCATTTGTGTGCTTTCTAAAATAGGACCATGTACATAATTCTCTTCTTTCCATAGTAATTACATTCAATCAGAAGACATTCATTCTATTTTTTATTTATTATTTCAAATAGAAGTGTTACTTGTAGTGTGTGTATATCTTAACATTGTAGGTTTTAACCCCGTACAGAAATTACCTGCATACGAATTCTAAATCACAGGAAAAAATAAAAATGCGAGAGCATAACACATAAAACACATATACACAGAGATTTCCCATTGAATCCCAAAACCGGGACTACCAGCTTGATTTTTCATTATATTCCTTTCACTGTTACAATACATATTTATACATGCTGAAGGATCCAATACCATGGACTGAAAACCATCACGTCCAAAAAAACATGTGCGAAAATCATGCACAAAACCATAGGTGGGTCCGCCCAACCTAACATAGGGTCCAAAACCAAAATTTTCCGGGGCGCTACCCCGGACCCCATAAAGTGGGGTTACGGGTACCCCTCAAACCCCTTGTTAACTACGTGGAAAGAATATAACACAACCCAACAAACATAATTGCTTTATAAATTCATTCTTGAATATAAGAGATTATTTTTAGAGTAGAAGTAATTGTCTTTCTAGAACATAAGTAGTTTAGTTATAGGTTCTAGAATAACTTTATTTTTAGAAACACAATTTATCTTTAAGAAGTATTCACAACATTTACAAAATAGTTTTGATTTTCCATCACCTTGCATAGTAATTCTTTTGAAACTAACAATAGTTAGTTAGATAAGATCATGATAGCTTGTCTTACTTTCCTTTTCAAGAGTTGATCGTAAGAATTTAATTGTAAATCTTCAGTATTCATTAGGAACATAGGAATAAAGAAAACCCTTAAAACAACCACAATCATTATCTTAATAAAATAAAAAAGGCTTCTAGCATATATAGTGCACTTGCACTTCACAAGTTTACCAACTCCAGTCGACAATTTATGTAAGCAATTTAAGAACATTGAATTGACCAAACAATCCTCTTTTTCCATGGAAGGAAATTAGCAGTCCCGACCAATTTGTTGCTTTCCTTGCAAAAATTCATTTTAATATTTTCAGAAGAGGACATAAAACTACTTACTTGAGAGTGTTAGTGATGAGGAGATATTACTGCTTCCTTAATGAATGAAGTCTCAGCTTCTTGGATCTTGGAGTTCTTCAAGATGCTTCCTTCAAGGTGCCTTCCTTTGAATTTGCTTGTTAATGAAAAATTCTTAATGTGTAGATCTAAAGATCTTCAATGACGGGCCTAGATATGAGTACCTTCCTTTGAAGATGATGAGTTTTTGATGTAAGCCCTTCTTGGATGAACCTTCTTGAAGATTCTTTTAGATGGAAGGCTTTCTTATTTCTTTGTTCCCAGGCTGGTAGTCCTTCTTGATGGATCTAGGAGAGGAGATGGTCATCCTCGTCTTTAATGGATTTGGAACCCTTTCTTGTAGATCTAATGCTTCAACGTTTGTGTGCCCTTGCTTCAATTTTCTATGTGTTATTGAGATGCCTTTCCTTGATGTGTCACCTTAGCTCTGATAACATGTTGAAGAATCTAGGTCATCTGAGCTATAATGAGATTCTTCTCACAATGATAACTATTTGTGAGGTACTTTTTGCTTTTTATTATTAGCCAAATATTCTCTTATTATTAATATATCATGTTCTCTTACTTCATCAAACATTTACCAAAACAAAAGAGACAAGAACACAAGATGTTGGCTCTCATCCAGGGCAAAACCTCTCTCACATAAAGAGGAAAACTCTTCTGCAAATTTCTCTTATTGAAGCTTCAATTTACAAATGTTAAACCTTAAACCCTTGACAAGTAGATTCTCCAAGCACAAGACACAGTCTCTCTTTATTTGTCCTTTAATTGATGCCTTCTTCTAGTTTGCACCTTGATCTCTTCCTTGACACTTCTTCCGGCAACTGTAGAAACCCTAGGTATCTTTTAGAGACCTCTTTGTTAT
This sequence comes from Pinus taeda, assembly GCA_000404065.3. Lineage (NCBI taxonomy): Eukaryota > Viridiplantae > Streptophyta > Pinopsida > Pinales > Pinaceae > Pinus > Pinus taeda. The sequence goes on from APFE030905113.1 coordinate 75,545, forward strand.
AGCACCATTTACCACCCTTGGTATTTTTTATGCTTGATTTATGGCCTAGAATAACCCCTCCTTCCAGAATTGGTCCAAATATATAAAAAACAGTGTTTTATTCCCTGTACGCTACTTTTCCCTGAGATAAAAGTGTGAACACACGGGTTTTACCTGTTCATTACCTCCTATTTCCTGTGGCCGAACTGTTTCCCAACTAAAAAACTAATTGGGAGAAGTATAAATAAACTTCTATGGGAAGGCCTAAAGGAGGAGAAGAGATAGAGTTATTATACTGAGATTATCCCTGACTGAGTCTGATGAATCCCTGTGCCTCATGCACTTCCACAAGCTTCAGGAAACCCTTGTTTCCTTGATTATAGATATTCTCCATACTGCTTGAGATATCATGGTGTTGGTTATGGAAGAAGATTGTTGAAGGTTGGGATAGGACGAATCCGAAGGACAGTTCCACTTGGATCTGGAAGAAGAAGAATCAGGTGAATTCTCTCCATGTTATTCATAGCTTACTGTAATAAAAGAAATGTTGTCTTGTTTCCGCATCATATTATGTTGTAATTCATATATGAATGTTGTTTTGATGTATGATCAATCATTTTTTTATATGATATAAAGTCAAATTTCGTGAATATTCTTTACTTGTATACTGCTATGTATGTTCGAATTGAATGATTTTCAGGTTTGAAGAACATCGAGAGTTGTAGAGGGTTTGAAACTTGCGGGACCTACTCGAACGAAGGAAATCCAAGTACGGTCACTCTTACATAGTTTGATTATATAAGAATTTTGCCTGAGTTGTATGAGTGTTTCTTGTTGTAGTTTTCTTCTGCTCTGTTGGAGTTCTAACCCAAAGCCTTAGGGTACTTATTCCCGAAACAAAATTGGCGACTCCGCGGGGGATAATAATCTTGTTATTCCTAGTTTGGGTTGTTCAGTGTCAATCAGGGCTTAGTCTTTGGTTTGCTTGTTGTTACAGTGTTATTTGGTCTACTAGAGTCTCAAACCTTAAGTTTGATCTTTTTGATCTGGCTTTATTTTTATTTTTCTTGCAAAGCTTTGTATATGCCTTTTACTCTGTTTACAGTAGCGTACACACGCTTGTTTCTGTGAAGTGAACCCACATATACGCGACTTTCCTATATCAGAAGTGCATGTACACGCTTCTATGTTTGGACACAGTCGCGTATACCAATTTTTGCATTGTTTTTTCAAATCTCTCTACCCAGATAGATTTGTTTCCTAGTCTTTTTAGTCTCTATGTGGTCAATTTTTGTCTGAAGAATTTAATTATTATGCAAGCTTACTGTTTCGAAGTCTCTTCCTCATTGAAAAGATTTGGCCTACGTTTGCTTTTTGAGCGAGTTTGTAATTGGTGTTTTGGCACATAATACTTCGTTCGGAAGTTCTTGATTGTTTTGGTCCTCCAAAATAGGAGATTGTTTTTAGTTTCAGTGTCAAGATCGGTTTTTGGATCTACTTGCTTTGCTTTCCTTCATTTTGTGGCCTTATAGCTTTTCTTGCCTTTTGAAAATCTTTTTGATGAATTTGAAAGTATTTCTTTCCTGGCTTTTTGGTCAGTTTGTCAAGCTCTTAGCTGTTGTTTGGGTCGTTTAGTACAAGTTGAATCCTTTTTGCTCAAGTTTTCATTCATTTTCGAGTTTGTAACTTGCAAAGAATCCTTGTGCTATCTTTTTGATCTTTGAGTTTTAGTATCATTTTGGGTGATTTCAAAAAGTTGTTTTGGTTTTTTCTTGAAAAAGAAAAGATATCAAAAAAAATTGTTTTTGTTTTCTTTTGCCAAGTTTGATTTTGGTTTCTTTTGGTTTTTGAAAGTGAATTGCGATCTTTTACAATTTGTCTTTCTTGTTTGGAGAGAATTTTGTGTTCAAAATTTGTATCCTCTTCAATACTTAAGTTGGCTCATTGATAGTTATAAACAATTGCTTTTGCTTTTTTGAGTAATTTAGGATTTTGCATCTCCGTTATATATTGCATTAGGGTAGTTTGCATTGTTAAAGCATTCGTAGTCTTTTAGTTTTTGGGTGTGTGAAGTGTGTTTCAAGAAAAGAAAAAGTATTTTGCTTTATAGAAGTTTCATAGAACCCATGTAGAGATCTCTTTTCATTGAAGAAAAAATGATTGCATTCATGTAGTTAGTTTTTCATTGATTTCTTTTGCGTCATACAAACACCATTGGTTTCACTTCCATATATACCCTTGACTTAAAGAACAACCATTAAAATCAAGTGCTTAATTAAAATAAACTAGAACTTTTTTATTGTCATCATAATACACCAACAAGTTTAGGTTTATGAGGGCCTTGGATTAGGCGAGAGGAGAGTTAACTTTCCAAGGCCTCTCCAAATTAAAAAACATAGAAGTTTGATTAATGAGTGAAATCCAATAGCGTTAGGGAAACCAGGAAAGCTCCTTAACAGGAAGTAAAGCACGAGGGTGAGTGAAGATAAGGATGAGAGACACCCCCTTTCTTACTTGTCGGATCTTATCTCACAACTGTTCCACCTAGCTTCTGATACGAGTTGGTGACCATATTTGCCTATCCTAGGGACCACACAGGTGGCTGCGGAGGGGAATCCCATGGCAATTGAGGTTGACGTTGGTACCCTTGCGAAGCTTTGGTGCTTTCACTGGTAAAGGTTGTTGTGTGGAGGTTAGCATAACTACCTCAGATACCTTCCCTAGTAGACCTAGGGCATAATTACCCCAGTCTATTTTTGGAAGGCCCTTGTTATTAACTTTCTTGTATTTTGGTGTCTAGTCCTAATCACCTGGAGTAGAAATACTTGAGATTTGTTTGATTGCTGATATCTTTAGGGACTTTGTAGTGAGTGTTATTTACTCCTAGTCGGCCTAGCCCTATAATTTTTTGAGTCTTTAAGTAGATCTTTTAAATAATTCAAAGTGGCTGACCAACCATCCTGACAGTTTAGGAGACTTCGTGGGCTATCACCTATGAGTCCTGAGCCTTCTCCTAGAAGACGTAGGAGCGATTCTGCCAATGGTTTTCAAAAAGTGGCAACAGGCGCATCAAAGATTGATCCTCTGCTTGGGGTAATTGATTCAGATAGACCTGGCACTAGTAGAGAGTTAGAGAGGAACACACCAGTTATTTCTCGAGTACTCTTTCAGTTGGAAGATAATATCGAAGTTGAAGAGCTTTCAAAGTCAGTTGTAGCTCCAAATTATCCTCTTCCTCCTAACCATCTAGATGTTCTATTGCATGCTGGAACTCCGACTCAAAGGCCTTCGAGTCCAGGTTTACATACATATATTCCTTCAATGACCACTGCTAGAAGCATGCTATCTATGACGAGTGTTGTGAGCATACAGACTCTCGTATCTGTACAAGGGGGAGGAACTATTTCCATCCCTTCTATTACTCCCAGCACGACTATATTTGGGTCTACTTCCATTCTGTCAATAAGTGGAAGTTCTCAAGCTACTGCATCTAGTTTTGGATTTTTCCCTTATGGAATGCCATCTCATGGGATTCCTTCAGTTCCTTTGAACATACCATTGACCGCCTCTACATCCATGATGAGTGGATCGACTTGTTTTCATGGTTTCCATTTGGAAGTGGTCATATATCACATTCCAATCCGACAGTGGGGTCAATGCCTTTTCCTTTTACAAGTCAAGGTAATAACCCCTTCCACAGTTGGACAAACCCTGCGGTTAGTGGGATAGGAGTTGGGAATCAATTTTTCGGCCAACAAGGGAATGTGCCATATTCTTTGGTTAATTCATTTCAGAATTTTCCACCCTTTTCTAACACATGGAATCCTTATTAGGGGCTTTCAGATCCTTTCAATACTCCGTTAGGGGGTAACTTCACTGGTTACGGAGGATTTTCGGCAACAGTTGGTCAAACTTCGAATTTTGCTGGACCATAGGGACCACCTTTTAGTTCAATAGGCTCTACAAGTTACTTCAGGCAACCTGGTGTTTTTCAGAATCCAGGTCATTCTTTTCAGACCTTCAAGAACCTCACCCGCTCTGGATGGAATTCCCAAGGTCCCCGACAACTTCCTTTTGTAGCCACACTTAACTTGCAAGACTTAACTAAATTGATGAATGATCTGATTCAGTACAATTCAGCTTGGCCTTTGATCCCAACTAAACTTCCCTCAGATATCCCAAAATTCAAGGGAAAAAGTGGTGAAGATTCGGGAGACCATGTGACCACATTTCACTTATGGTGCTCATCCAACTCCTTGATAGATGATTCGACCAGGTTGAGGTTATTTCAGCGCACCCTAATTGGAAATGCGACCAAATGGTATATAGAGTTTCCAGGGGCACTTATACTTCTTTCTGTGATTTGGCTAATATCTTTTTGAACCATTTTCAGTTGCCTGTCCGATATGAAGACAAAACTGAACTTCTGGCTAACTTTCAGCAAGACACCGCAACTCAAATTTCGGATCACATCCAGGAATGGAGAAGGAGAAAAAGGCTTATCAAAGATGAAGTACCACCAAAATTCCTTCTCGAATGGTTTCTCAAATCATTACAACCTAAGATCTCAAAGGACATGTCTCTTTCCGGTGTTTATTTGGAAGAGCAGGCTATTTTTCGATCCCAGCAATTAGAACTGATATATTCTCAGTCTAGGACTCTTCAGAAAATTCTACCTGATGCTCCTAGATCTTTGGTCAATTTAGGAAAACCGAATCTATGCCCCCACACCGATGGTATAGTCAGATTGATTAATGTTAACACGGTGAACCTTTTGAATCAATTGCAGTAGTTATCTCTACAAACTGCTTCTTCTAACCAGGCAGCACCGTCTACACCTACACCTTCCCAACCTACCTCTATAAACGCCATCTAGGTCTCTAACCCCAAAGGAAATCAAAAATCTGATGGGAAGAGGAAGGGACGAGGTAAGAAGAAGAACCAAGAAGGGAAAGGCAATGCAAACAAACCCGACAACGGTGCCGGTGAGGGTAGAAAAGAGTCCAAGAAAAAGGTAAAGTTTCCATGCAAGTAATGCAATGGAGATCATCTAACTCACCTCTACCCTAAGATACAAGATGCTTATTACTTATTAGTGTAGCAAGGGTGCTCTAGCTCCCAAGCTATTATGACTAACACTTTTCCTCAAGGGCAACAATTACTTGATGGCGTGGATTCAAATGATGGTACCTCCGTAGGGGGCAACCAGGAAGGGGAAAATTCTTCAAATGTTTATATGATGAGCTCTCATATCGACGTCGCTATGCAAGCACGTGATTATGGTGAATTGAAAACATCTAAGGCTAAATCTATTCCCGAAGCCACAGACCCACTTCATATTAAGTGACCCTCTATTGAGTCTATACCTCGGATACCAAAAGGTTCCACAAAGTGCTTGACTATTAACCCTAATGCTAGGGCAGCCCAAAACTACTCGATTGTAGAAGATCTGGATCAAATTCCTTGTGCTATGTTTGCATTGGAGGTACTCCAGTCATGCCGTGCTTAGAGAAGTGATTTGATTTTGAAAATCGGTGCAGTAGATCCAAGGAATTCTTTAGTGCTCACTTTTGATATGCTGAATGTCAAAAAGAGACTTCCTCACCATATGGCTTTCCAGATAAAGTCCACGTACCGAAAGACCAATATTTTTCGCACAGTTATAGATGAGGGAGCTTCCACATGCATAATGTCTATGTCATGTTGGAAGGCCATTGGATCACCTTCAACTATTCCTTCACCGACTCTCTTGACGACATTTGATGGACGTTCTCATAGGCCACACGGGATTATCCCGACCTTTCCTATATGTGTTGGGGGAAAGGTCGTAAATATTGAGGTAGAAATCGTTGATGCCAACCTAGATTATAACCTCCTCTTAGGTAGGAATTGGATTTATGATATGGATGCCATAGTTTCATCTTTATTCCGCATCCTCTGTTTTCCTCGTGAGGGGAGGATTGTTAAAATTGATTAGTTGGATTATTCTCGAAGTGACTCCCACACAACTTTGGATTCTACCATTCCATTGGTGGATAATACTGTCAACCTATTGAGAATTTAGGAGTTGGGATGTACTCTTTGTTAATGGGTATATTTGACCTTCCTACTCCTACATCTAGTATTAATGCAATTTCATCCTCTAGGGGACCTTCACGGAAAGAGTTCTTTCGAACTCATTTTTTTTCGGACCCTTGGACCTTACCTTCATCTACCACCACATTAGATGGAGGGCATGTTGGTGGAATGGCATTTCCCATGTCTGCAACGGAACTTAGCTATCAATCTATCGTTAACTCTACAAACAACCATCCCACTCCTTTTCACAAGAGGAGTTAGATGGCAATGTGGCTCTGTCTTGGACCCTTGATTCTACTTCAGCTCTGGATTGCTTGGATATAGTCTTACCATCTAAAGAAGCAATTTTGGAGGCAATGATGGGTGTCGATTGACCATGGGAAGAATTATATCACCATTCATATTTTCTTCCTCCATTGCATGAAGTTGAATCTAGGTTCTCCAATCTGTTTACTAGTGATGTTTGTATAGTTTCAAACCCTTTGGCTCCAGCACAATTTTTTGCCGAAGGTAACATGTTGGTTATTTCATGAACTGTACCTATAAACATCTCTAGGAATCCTAACATAATAGAAAATGTCTTCATCAAAGCTGATTGTTACCCTGAAGAAATTCAAATCTACACCACCCTATTTAAAGAATTTTGAGATGTGTTTGCTTGGTCTTATGAGGAAATGCCTGGAATTGATCCATCTATAGTCCAGCATGAGATCAAGACGTACAAAAATGCCAAACCTATTCATCAGAAACTTCGATCGGTCAATCCTTGGAAAGCGGCATCTATTAAAGCTGAAGTAGAAAAGCTGATTAAGGTGGGTTTCATATACCCCGTTCCTCTAATTGAGTGGGTTTCCAATCCAGTCCCGATAGATAAGAAGCAAGGAATGATCCGAGTATGTATCGACTTTAGGGATTTAAATAAAGCTTGTCCAAAAGACAATTACCCCACACCTTTTATTGATAAAATTGTTGATGAGTGTGTGGGTAATGAAATTTTTTCGTTCATGGACGGATTCTCTGGTTACAATCAAATTACTATCTGTCCAAAGGATCAGCACAAGACAACCTTTATTTCTCCTTGGGGAAAGCTTGCATACAAAAAGATGCCTTTTTATGTCAAAAATGTTGGAGCTACTTTTCAACGGGCCATGTCTTATGCTTTCCACGCCATCAAGCATGTTATCAAAGCATACTTGGATGACTTAGCCGCTCGTTCTCGCAATAGAATTGATCATCCGAGCAACCTTCGGTTAGTTTTTGAGAGAAGTCGTTTTTATAAAATCCGGTTGAATCTGAATAAGTGTGTTTTTGCGGTCACATCTAGTCGGCTGTTAGGATTCATTATATCGACTGAAGGGATTCGTGTTGATCCTTTCAAGGTTGAGGCAATCATTCAGTTGCCTCCCCCGTCTTCCATTCATCAACTTCAAAGTCTCCAAGGAATGGCAAATTTCTAGAGGAGATTTATAGAAAATTACGTCGAGATTACCAAAGGATTTATGTCTTTGCTTAAGAAGGGAGTTCCATTTTTATGGGATGACTTCGCGTAACAATATTTTGATGCTTTGAAAAAGGCATTAACTTCTGCTCCATTATTGAGTCCACCAGATTATGGCAGAGGTTTCCTTTTGTATCTCGCTGCGGCAGAATCAACCATTGGTATGGTTCTGGTTAAGGAGGATGATGCTCTTAGTGAGGATGTAATCCACTACTTGAGTCAAGGCTTAGTAGGACTTGAGCTATGATATTCATCGAGAAATTGGCCTTGGCAGCTACCCATGTTGTCTAGCAGCTTTGACATTAGATTCTGCTGCACAAAACATTCATCTTAGCAGTTGTCAATCCTTTTCAGTTTGTCCTCAATAGGTGAGTGATTGGGGCAAGTATAATCGATGGATTGTTATTTTGCAAGAATTTGATCTCAAGTTCTTGTCAGCCAAATCTAAGAAGCCATTAGTTTTTGCAGAATTAATTTCAGAGCTGCCTTGTGAGGAAGCCATTGTTTATGAGGAAAATTTTCCCGACGAAGATTTATTCCTCGTTTCTTCACAAGATTCCTGGTACGAAGATATCATTATATATCTCCAGACTTCGAAGTTCCCACATGCTTTCTATAAAGATGAACGTCAAAAGTTATGTCACCTTGTCAAAAACTATGTTATCATTGGTGATACATTATATTGCAGAGGGGTTGACTCACTCCTTAGGTGTTGCTTAACTTTGAAAGAAGCTGAGTCTGTACTTAATGATTGCCACAATGGAGCTTGTGGTGGTCATCTATCAGGACTTGCAACAACCGATAAAATTTTGCGTGCAGGCTAATTTTGGCCTTCAATTTTTAAAGACTGTATTGAAGTGGTCAAACATTGCCATCCTTGTCAAATCTATACCCGGAAAATGCATGTGCATCCAACTCCACTTTTTCTTGTTATCACTGTCGGTCCATTTACAAAGTGGGGAATTTATTTTACTATTTGTAATCTGCATTCAGCGGTGAATCACAAGTACATCATTGTGGCCGTGGACCACTTTACGAAGTGGGCTGAAGCCATGCCTACTTACAAAAACGATAGTGAAACATCAACCTTGTTTCTCTTCAACTAGTTTATTTCACGATTTGGCATCCCAAGAGAGATTGTCAGTGACCATGGCAGTCACTTCTAGAATCAACTGATGATCAAATTGGCTCTCAAGTTAGGCTTATGGCAGGAGCATTCGTCTCCATATTATCCTCAGGCCAATGGGCAAGTCAAAGTCATGAATAAGTACCTTAAGACTATCATGCAAAGGACAATTGGTAAAAATCGATCCAATTGGCACATCATGTTGTACCCAACACTCTGGGCATACCGAACCTCAGTTAAGACTACCACCAGTTTTATTCCTTTTCAATTAGTTTACGAGCTGGAATCTATTTTTCCTATCGAATGTGAAATCCCGTCCCTTAAGTTAGTTGTAGAACTTCTTCAAGAGACGTCTAATCTCGAAGAATGCCTCATTCATTTGGAACATCTTGATGAGCAATGTCAAGATGCAGCCATGATAAACGAAGCCCATAAGAAGAGGGTTAAAACTCAGTATGATAAAGTTGTCCATCCTCTAGTTTTTTCTGAAGGCGACCTTGTCTTAGTCTTTGACCAAGACAAAGAGGCCCTGGGGGCAGGTAAATTCAAGTCTATGTGGTATGGTCCCTTTATAGTCAAGCGAGTTTTGGGAAAAGGTGCCTATGAATTAATTGATTTTGAAGGGAACAAACTGGTAGAGCCCCGAAATGGGCTCTACCTTAAGAAGTATTTTGCTTAGGCTTCGGCCGAGCAATTGCTTGTTTGTATATATTGTATTTTTGTACATATTTGTCTGGAATTTTGTGATATCAACATTTTTTGACCTGCTTTGGCAGGTGTTGATGGATGATTTGATATATTTCGGATTCGCCGATGGTGCTAGTCAACACACTCGAAATCCTGCTTCCGTGGCTTGGGTGATTTATTATCCATCTGGCTAGTTGATGGTGTCGAGGGGAGTATGTATTGGCCCTTCTTCGAATAACATTGCCGAATATACTACCATTCTTAATTTACTATCCGAAGCAATTTCTTATGGGATTGATTCGTTGGTAGTTTATCTAGACTCATTGCTAGTGGTGTCGCAGTTAAATAACATTTATCGGGTTCGTGATCCTTATTTATATCACCAATTTTTGAGTGTGAGATTTTTTTTTCTTTTTTTTATTTTTTATTTATTTTTTATTTATTTTTTTTTTTCCAGGTGGTTCACGAACATCCGTGGTCAGGGGGTGCAGGCTACATCCATGCAAAATCTAAGGCTGATCTCTACGATCATGCCCCTTGGCCATCACAGACCTGACCCCAAGGGCTTCGGGTAGAATCGACCCTGTGACCTCCCGATTGGCGAGGCACTGACTTGAACAGTTGGGCTAACCCTTGGGGCTAAGAGTGAGAATGTTGCAATGATTATTTATTTATATTACATATGTTCACATTCCATGATCTGAGAATTCATTAGCAGACTCTATTGCTAATCAATCATTATATTGGCACATTAATCATTCATCTAATTAAATAACATCAAAAAATTCGAATCTGTATATATATATCATAAAATCGCTTGTATATAGATAGAGTGTTCAAAAAATAATATACAAAATTGGGAAAAGATGCCCTCAAAAATTGGGTTCATGCCCATAATCTTTTCCAGTCATACATAGGTCTATCTATTGACCCGACTCAGGATGAGCAGCTAAAAAGTTAACCACTGCATTGGCTACACGCCGAAGTATCCGGACCCAGTACCGTGGCACCCCTACCACGCGGCACTACATATCCTCAGGTAGATCCTCTATGGCTATCATAGGTACCTGGTGAGTTAGTCTCACCAAGATTCTCTGAACTGCATATAGGACTCTCTCTGTCTCAGCTGCTAGCTCTTCGGCCCCTCTTTCGCGACGTCGGTACCTCAGAAATCCATCTGGTCTCACTGGACCCACATCTGGAACATGGTAATTTTGTTAGTATTCTGTCTCATCAAAAATATTTCTAAGTTCATTTCATATTAAAAAATCCAAAAAACCTTAAAAATTCACAAAAACTTAAAAATTGTTACCTATCTCTCCCCATGCTGCATTTGGTGGTAACACTAAGTTTGGATCTCCTCGAAAATTCATACCGACATACGGGTAGTCGTCGACAGCGATGATCTATTGGTCCCACCAGGTGAAAAACTCATCATAAAAAGTCGTTCTAGGCACATCCCCGCCTCCAAGGCATTTCATCAAGTCCACCCATCTACTCATTCGTGGATCTCTAGGACTGCTGATGGACACTGATACTTTGGGACGTAGCCCAGGTACCTTCTCAAAGAAGAATGAGCATAAGATAGTCCCGTATCCAAAATTCTTCGTCTGACCCTTCTGTATAGAGGTCAATGTTGGACACAGAATGTCATTGATGTCAATATGGCAATATTCAAGGAAGGAGACAGAGCCAAAGAAGAGGAGCCACCAGAGGAGAAAACGGCACAAAGAGCTGACAGAGCCAATGGAGGCATGCAAATAAGTCATCAGAGAACTTATATGTATGCAGGTAACAACTACAAGCAGAGCCATCAGAGCAACAGAGGTGTAGACAGAGCAAACTGACGATGCAGAAAACCATCGAAGCAACAAAGGACGCAAATAGCGATCGGAGAGCTTATACGCATGCATTTAACAACTATCACACGTATGCGTGCAACTGCCACCACAACAAACAGAGCCAAAACAGAGCCAAAATAGAGCCATCAGAGGAAGCAGATTACACAATCGGGAGCTATCGGAGGCAAAACCCATCTATATATGCATTAACAACTATCGCATTTGTTGCTACATCGCAAGCCGTCGAGCCCTGAACCTTTGCGATTTGCGATAGCGATTATCGCATCGGCATTTCGGAGCGGGTATCACAAGTGTGTAAGGCCCTGACCATATGCGACTTGCGATCGCCGATAGCGATATCGCATCGGACCTCTGCCAAGGACAACCCCCGATTGCGATAAGGTTGCGGACCTGATAGGTATATTAAAATTTGTTTATTGTTATATCGCATCCGACGCATCGGGAGCGGAAGCAATGAAGTGTCAAGTGGACCATTACGATCGCCGATAGCGATTATCACATCGGGAATTTGGAGCAGAGGGAACACAGCGTTAAGCGGCCCTTTCCTTGCGATCGCCGATTGCGATAAGGTTGCGGACCCGATGAGAATATCAATTGCAGTTTATATAATATCGCGTCCAGCAGGGAAATCGGCCATCGACAATCGACTGTGTTATGTGCGAACCTCCGGAAGCAGCAATTGCAATAAAAGGATGACGTGGCATAGGAAGCTAAAGCGAATGGAGAAGGGAAGCCAGAAGGTCGATCGAGTGTTGAGGAAGCCGAAGCTCAAGCGAGCGAGGAGGAAGCCAAAGAGCCAACTAGCAAGCGGAAACGAATGGACAAAGGCATGAGAATGTATAAAAACAAAAAAACAGAGAACGGTCAGCGTGGTTGTTGTGTTGCATAACCTAAGTATGAGATAGTGGAAGTAGTAGAGGCAAAATGGGTAGCAGAAGCAGCGAAAGCTGAATAGAGTGTAGCAACATACCAGTGTATACAAAAGTTGGGTTGGAGCCCAAGAGGTTGGAGCCTCATAATTGAACAGGATTGAAGTCATTGGGGGTAGGTGCTCCTAAGTGCAGAACCACTACAAAACAGAGTTGGTGCTCTGGAAGTTGGAGCCTCACTGAAGTCCAAGTTGGAGCTTGGAAACTAATTCACAATCAGATTTATACTTATATTGTATTTATTTCATTGCACTGTCTTGAGTTTTAATAGAAGCATTTATTCTGATTATTGATCTCTGTGTTCTATGTATACATATACATATCTATATATGCTTTTGGCAATCACTAGAACAAAAAAAAATAATAAATACTGATTCACCCCCCTCTCAGTATTTCCAACAATTGGTATCAGAGTCAAGTTCTTCATACTAAGCCTAACAGCTTGAAGAAGGATCCGCAGCCATGATGAGAAATCACGAAGCATCAGGAAGACCTCCTTTGTTCGATGGCACTAACTTTGGTTTCTGGAAGAAAAGAATGACCTACTACTTAATGTCCCTTGGACCTGAAGTCTGGCATTTTTGTCAAAATGAATACCAAACGACTTCCACTCTTCCAACAGACCAAGACGACAAGAAAGCCTACATCGCAAATGCAAAGGCCATGAACTCCATCACTAGTGGAATCACTAATTCTGAGTTTACAAAAATCATGCACTGTACCTCTACCAAAGAAATGTGGGAGAAGCTAGTTGGCTTGTACAATGGAGGCTCAAAAGTAAAAAAGGCAAAGCTTCAAACTCACAGAAGACAATTTGAAAGTTTGAGGATGGAAGATGAAGAAGATATTGCAGCATACCTCTTCCGAGTAGCTGAAGTGGTAAATTCTCTGAAAGGATTGGATGAAAAAGTGGAAGAAAGTACCATTGTTCAAAAGGTATTAAGGTCTCTTCCAGACAGATTTGACTCCAAAATAAGCGCTATAGAAGAAGCAAAGGATCTAGATACCCTCAAAATGGATGAACTCCATGGAATTCTCACTGCCTAGGAAATGAGGAAAGGTGGGCCAAGCTCCAAAGATGCAGCATTCAAGGCCTCAAAGTCAAAGAAAGGGAAAGAAAGGAATGATTGTAGTGATGAGTCAGAGTGGAATCCAAATTGGTTCAATCTGTATGAAAGCTAAAGAGAGGATCTAAGCTTAAAGGCAAGTATCCTCTTATCTATTTTAAATGTGGTAAAATAGGTCATTATGCAACAAAATGTCCTCATAAACATGACAGTGATGATGAGGGAAATTCTAAAAGAATGGCATACAAAAAGAAAGGGTTCAATAAGAAAAACTTCTTCTCCAAGCAAGATGAGTCTGATGAGGATGATTTTATGGTCATCAAAAGGAAATCAGATGAGTAAAGTGATCATGATGAAAGCCAAGAAGCATTATTCATGGCACTCACAGATGATGATGACTCAGGGCTGGAAGGAAGTGTAGATGAACTATTAATAAGCGCCATTGAAGAAAATGAGAAACTACGGAACAAAATAATTTCTCTCAAAGTGGAAAACGAGGAAATAAGAAGGAGAGAAGATCTCTTGGAAGCAAAACTTAAAGAAAAGGAAGAGACCTGTGAGGGACGCGAGGCCGAAATAGTGTCTCTGAGAAAGGAGTTGGAGCAAATTAAAAAGGGCTGTAAAAGCTCTCAAATACTTGAGACTATTCTGAAAAATCAAAAACCTCAATATGACAACTCTGGAATAGGTTTCAAAGGAGAATCCTCAAGCACTAAGAATAGTGTGAAAAGCTATGCCGATGCACTCTCCTGCAATCCAAAAGATGAAAAAGTATGTTATCAAAAGTGCATCCCAGATCCCAAGAATGAAGAGAGAATTATTCCAAAGAAGAATGTGGAGTCGAATCATGGACACTACAACAAATACAAACTTGTACTCCACCAAGGGTCCATCGCAAGTCCAAAGGACGAGGGAGGAGTAATTCCCAGGAAGGAAATTGACTCAAACCATGGTTGCTTCAAAACCATCTTTCTTGGACACTGCTTTCACTGTAAAAACTTCGGTCATCAAGCCAGACATTGTATGGCTCGCAGAAGTGAAAAGACAATGCTAAAGGACTGAGTAATCAACTCATATGCCCCCAAAAGGTAGGGACAAATCAAAACCTTCAATTCATTTGATCCCTTGACCAAATTTGATCTGATTTTCTCTTTCTGCTACAATAATGGACACTATGAACAAGACTGCCCACTCAAAGGAAGAAAGATGAGTAGCAAGAACTCCAGCATGGACAAATGTGGCCTGGCTCTATTTGCTCAAAATAATGGAAACCAGTGGTTTGTAGATAGTGGGTGCTCCAGACACATGACAGGAGATAGAAGGAAGTTTGTCTCACTGAGAAAAAAGGAAGGGAATGTGTCTTTTGGAAGCGGAACTGGCAGAATTGCGGGAAAAGGAACAATTACTCTGATCAATGGAAAAGGAAAAGCTCAAGATGCTCCGCTGGTTGACAGACTCAAACACAACCTTCTGAGTGTTAGCCAAATCTGTGATCAAGGACATAAGGTTGTTTTCAGCACCAAAGATTGTGAAATAAGGAACTTTGCCTCAGGGAAACTTGTGGCAAAAGGGGTGAGAACACCAGACAACATTTACATTCTGAACAAGATTCAGGAAAATAAATGCTACTTGAGTCAGACAGATGAGAGTTGGTTGTGGCACAAGCGACTTGGACATACAAGCTTCGAAAATCTGATTAATATCAGCAAGATCAAAGCTGTACAAGACATCCCAAGACTATTCAAACCAAATCAAGCAGTGTGTGGTCCATGTCAACACGGAAAGCAGACCAGAACCAGCCACAAGACAAAGGAACACTGTACATCGAAGTCCTTGGAGATCATCCATGCTGATGTGTGTGGGCCAACTAGAAATCAAGCACTACAAGGAAAAAGGTACTTTGTGTTATTTGTTGATGATTATACTAGAATGATGTGGAAACTTTTGAGTGTTTTAAGAATCTAAAAGCCCTTGTAGAAAATGAAAAAGATTAAAAAATTAAGTGCCTTAGAACAGACAAAGGAGGAGAATTCACATCAAATGAGTTTAGTGAGTTCTGTAATATCCATGGAATTAAAAGGGAATTCTCGGCTGCCAGAACACCTCAACAAAATGGGGTAGTTGAAAGAAGAAATTGAACAGTCCAAGAAATGGCAAGAACAATGTTATTAGCAGCAAACTTACAACCTAAATTCTGGAGAGAAGCAGTAGGGACAACTGTCTATACATTGAATCGAACTCAATTAAGACCAAATTGTGAAAAAACCCGTTATGAACTATGGAAAGGAAGACCTGCTTCGGTGAAGTACTTCAAGATCTTTGGAAGCAAGTGATTCTTAAAAATAAATGACGGCTCACCCAGAAAGTTTGATTCTCGGGTTGATGAAGGGATATTTCTTGGATACTCTACACGGAGCAAGGCTTACAAGGGGTACAATTATCGACTGAAGAAAATAGTGGAAAGCATTGATGTAAAGGTTGATGAAGATCTTCCAGAAAGGGAAATTGAAGAACGTGAATATGACTCTCCCATTGAAGAAGAAGAACCTAAAGAAGAAGAAATAAAGGAGGAAGAAGAAGAAGAAGAAGAGGAAAGAGAACCACCTAATACCCCTTCAAAGATGAAGTATGTCCAAAGACATCATCCAAAAGAGCAGATCATTGGAGATAAAGATGAAGGTGTGCAGACCCGAAGAAGGATATCAATCACACCCAAGAGAAAAGTCATTGCCCTCCTATCTATGACAGAACCAGAAACATTTGCAGAAGCAAGTAAGGATCCTCATTGGGTAAAAGCCATGGAAGAAGAAATGTCCCAAATTGGGAAGAACAAGACTTGGGAGCTGGTACCTCATCCAAAGGACAAAAACATAATAGGAACCAAATGGGTGTTCAAAAATAAAATGAATGAGGAAGGACAGGTTATCAGAAACAAGGCAAGACTTGTCTGCAAGGGCTATTCACAAATTTAAGGAGTTGACTTTGAAGAGACATTTGCACCAGTGGCTCGTATGGAAGCTATCAGGATGTTCTTGGCATTTGCTTGCTCAAAAGGATTCAAAATCTATCAAATGGACGTGAAATCAACATTTCTAAATGGGGAACTCAAGGAGGAAGTCTACATGGAGCAGCCAGAAGGTTTTGATCTAACAGTAGGAAAGGACTTAGTCTGTAAATTTAAAAAGGCTTTATATGGGTTGAAACAAGCTCCTAGAGCTTGGTATGCAAGACTGGATAACTATCTACAACAACAAGGTTTCAAAAAGGGAGTGGTTGGAAGAAATCTATACATAAAGACAGATCAAGGGAAGTTACTAGTTGCTCTTGTTTATGTCGATGATTTGATTTTTGCTAGTAATAATGATGAAATGAGCCATGAATTTTCTCAAAGCATGGCAAAAGAGTTTGAGATGTCAATGATAGGAGAGTTGTCCCACTTCCTTGGACTTCAAGTATCTCAAACCAGAGCAGGATTATGTATATCTCAAGCCAAATATCTAAAAGACATGCTAAAAAAATATGGAATGGAGGATTGTGCACCCGTGAGCACATCTATGACCACAACCTACAAATTGAGCAAAGATGATGATTCCCCTCTAGTAGATGCAACTCATTACAGGTCAATGATTGGATCCCTTCTATACTTAACAGCTACACGACCAGAGATAATGCAAGCAGTAGGAATGGTGGGAAGATTTCAATCTGCTCCCAAACAATCCCATTTATTAGCTGTAAAAAGAATTCTCAGATATCTGAAGGGAACTTTTGATTTCGGTCTTTGGTACCCAAAGAACTCAACACTGACTGTAACTGCATACACCGATGCTGATTGGGCTGGAAGTATAGATGATCAGAAAAGTACTAGTGGAAATGCATTCTTCCTAGGAGACTGTTTGGTATCCTGGCTCAGCAAAAAACAGTCATCCATATCATTATCCACAACTGAATCCGAGTATATTGCTGCAACATACTATTGTACTCAGATACTATGGATGAAGGAAGCTCTAAAAGATCTCGACATATGTACAGATCAACCAATTACCATCCATTGTGACAACACAAGTGCTATCAGTCCCAGAAAAAATCCAGTGATGCACTCAAGAACCAAACATATACCAATCAAGTATCATTTCCTCCATGAGGAAGTAGCTAAACAAAACATTGTCCTGGAATATATCAGTACTAAGGAGCAGATAGCTGATATTTTCACAAAACCTCTTCCTCGAGAAGCTTTTGAACATCTGCGTCAAAAGATGGGGGTTATTTCTTTATCATCACTCAAGTCCATTCATACAAGGGCAACCCCCGATTGCGATAAGGTTGTGGACCTGATAGGTATATTAAAATCTATTTATTATTATATCGCATCCAACGTGTCGGGAGTGGAAGCCTTGAAGTGTCAAGTGGACCATTGCAATCGCCGATAGTGATTATCGCATTGGGAATTTGGAGCAGAGGGAACACAGTGTTAAGCGGCCCTTTCCTTGCGATCGTCGATTGCGATAAGGTTGCGGACTAGACGAGAATATCAACTGTAGTTTATATAATATCGCATCCAATAGGGAAATTGGCCATCGGCAATTGACTGTGTTATGTGCGAACCTCCGGAAGCGGCGATTGCGATAAAAGGATGACGTGGCATAGGAAGCTAAAGCGAATGGAGAAGGAAAGCCAGAAGGTCGAGCGAGTGTTGAGGAAGCTGAAGCTCAAGCGAGCAAGGAGGAAGCCAAAGAGCCAGCGAGCAAGCGGAAACGAATGGACAAAGGCATGAGAATGTATAAAAACAAAAAAAAACAGAGAACAGTCGGCGCGGTTGTTGTGTTGCATACCCTGAGTATGAGATAGTGGAAGTAGTAGAGGCAAAAGGGGTAGCAGAAGTAGCGGAAGCTGAATAGAGTGCAGTAGCATACCAGTGTATACCAAAGTTGGGTTGGAGCCTCAGAATTGAACAGGACTAAAGTCATTTGGGGTAGGTGCTCCTAAGTGCAGAACCACTGCAAAACAGAGTTGGTGCTCTGGAGGTTGGAGCCTCACTGAAGTCCAAGTTGGAGCTTGGCAACTAATTCACAATCAGATTTATACTTATATTGTATTTATTTCATTGCACTGTCTTGAGTTTTAATAAAAGCATTTATTCCGATTATTGATCTCTCCATTCTGTGTATACATATACATATTTATATATGCTTTTGGCAATCACTAGAACAAAAAAAAAAAAATACTAATTCACCCCCCCTCTCAGTATTTCCAACAGTCAATTGGCTCTTCATGTTAGTTAGAAGAGGCGTGCACAAATCAAATATCGTGGTAAGACATTCCACTGCCAGGCTCATGGACACTCATGATGCTTGATGCAGCGAAGCTGATCCATTTACCCGTGCAATGGTAAATAGAAGAATCCTCAGGGATAAACTTTCCACATGTTTGATTGGAATTTGACTTCCAATCTTCTCTGGATGTCTAGGACAATATATATGGACATAGTCTTCTATTGAAAGACTACTTCTTGTCCTACCAGTTGAATGCACGACCTCCCCTCTTCAGGAGAGACCTGTAATAAAGTAGATGTCTTCGACCTCAATCCGTAGAGGCATTTGGTCTATCATGAAGGCATCATCCTCTGCACTCCAGTAGTGGATCAGTAGTTCGAGAAAACACGTATTGGCTTTCATGTTTGGCATTTTGAAGAATTTCAATAAGCCACAACTTCTCAGAGCATCTAGTGCATTTTGGTCATTCATTACCTCATTGTCAATAGTGGTGCGCTCTCTTTCTCTTCATGTGATATTCATTATGCAAAAAATTAGTGTTTCAACTGTTAGTTTTTATGTTACTTTAACTCGTGTACATGCGGGTTCCCTTCACACACAGTCGCATGTAGGTCTGTCGTATACGCGGGTTGATCACGTCCAACCCGTGTGTACGCAGAGTTGGATTTTTGGGTATAATTTCCCACAGTTATAACTTTAAGAAAACTTCTAAAAACTATCACAAAACATTACAAGTATGATTTGAGGGTTACCTGATAATTTTGGGGTGATTTGAATAGTCCAATTATTTAGAGGAAAGCTTGCTCCGTTTTGCTCCAGAGCTCTTTGTTCCAAAAAGAAATGAAAAAACTGTGAGTCCAAAAGTCATTATATAACTTTGAAATTGCAAAATATTTTTTCAAAAATTGATTTTTGTCTCATGGATTTTTTGACCTGTGGGCTTGGATTGTCGAGAGTGGGTTGTTTTTTCAGGATATTTTGGAGACTTCTTCGAGATGTTATTTCAGTCCCATGACCGCTAACCCGTCATGGCAGGTATCGTTCATTCACTGGCATTTAGGTTAGGGAAAACCATTTTCCACTGCATCTTGCATACTAGCCTCCATTTAGAAATATGTTAGCCATAGGGTCGACCCCATCATATCTTGGTTAGCAAACCATTTTCACTCGCTGATTTTGAAATCATGATGTGATGGTAGAGCCATCCTTTACATGGGCATCTTAGTTAGAACCTCACTGACATTGGTTGCCCATGCCACTATACTGAGTAGGCTCGGGAGTCCTCTTTAGTCCCTCCATGACTTATGCGTTGAAGACACATTCTCCTTTCTTCCGCGCTGATTTCTGGCCTTGTACCCTAGAGGCTCCTTTGTGTTGAGTTGTACTTATGCATTTCATTTTGACTATTTTCACCTTTTTTGCCTTGATCCCACTTCACTTGGACTCGTGTTTAAGCCACTTATTTGACCATGTCTTTTGCAAAATCAATCATGCAATCACTTAGATTCTGCAACTTGATGCATCCTTTTACCCGTGGAAAGAGCATCCCTTTGAGTGTCCTTGACCAATTTCGCCTCCCTGCATTGAGCATAGGAATGTTCCCCTCCCAGGAACTAGATCATCTATTCCTCTGAAACTCATTCTTTCCACTGTACTATAACATTATTTTATTCTTTTTCCAGCTTAAAGAAAAAGACAAAAAAATGTATATTCCAAAAAGAACGGGAACGGGACAACATTTCCATATTTTGTTGGCAGCTAGAGTCAGTCGTGAACAAAGCACTCAAAAGAAAGTCTCTCCTCCATTTGGGCGGGATTTAGTTTGACTTAGGTATGCCTTAACCTTGTTATTGAGTCAGTACTCCTCCGATTGGTTACCTCTTCCAATCACATGGAGAGTTTGCTCATACCTCCTGCATGACGAACTTATACGAAGTTATCATATGCTGGCATATAGTCATCACTGAGTCATACGTTTGTTCAAGGGAAGTAAACCTGAGCCGACCTCTCTGTGGTGTCCCTTGACCTATTTTTCAGTCAGCCATCCTTGGTTGTTAGTGTCATGTTTTTCATCACATCAGTTATATTGGTCCTTTTCTCGTGCCAGTTTGATAAGGTCTCCATTTACTTCTTGCTGGCGGGTCTTGTTTTTATCGACAATGACATATTGCTCTGAGGGCAGGCATAGAGCAGCACCCTAACCCTATTTTCATTACTGATAGGCCACTTGTGCTCAACATCGACCAGTATCATGGGTCTTTGACTGAGTGGTTTCCCTTGTGTTCAACACCACCTTTCATTATCACACATTGGGGTTCGTGCAGTGCCTTGGTTTCCATTTGACCCTATTAGTGGATTCCTCGCCTTTGTGTCAGCTTTCATTATTGGTTGGTTTAGAGGGTTTCTATCATGTACTAGCTACATCTTATGTACGCTGGAAACATGCTTTGGTTGGGTTACTACATCTTTTTTGTTTGATTCCTTCCGCATTATTGGCCTATTGGTTACACTCATGCTAGTTTGATAAAGGATGCCTCAATGCCTTCCTCGTAGCGGATCTTTTCCTATTGAATACAACTCATTTGCTCTGGGACAAAGATCTAGAGTCCATTTGGTAGTACCTTCGGGTTTTAGTCATTAGTGGCAGATTCCTTCGCTATCGACAGTGGGAAACTATCATTGTCTCTTGACTGATAGATTCTTTCAAGTGTTTGACTTCAGATCATTTATTCACACTTGCTAGATTGTACTGGGTACCATGACTCTCATTTTCATTATTGGTGAGTAGTCTCACGTTTGTTAATGGTATACATCAATGACCAGTAATCAAATGATTTCTCACGTGGTTGACCTCAGATCTTTTATTCCCATTGGGTGGAAATGTACCGCGGTGGTCGGTGAAGACCTCAGGTTGCATCAACATGTTTTGGTTCACTTGTCAGTTGCTCCTGTTGCTGCTAGTTGACACCATCCACCTTATATGTTGCAGTTCTTCACAACAACATCTTATATGCTAGCATCTGAGTTGTGATGTAGTATCATTTTATTCCATCATGTTCATTTGGTACTATTGGGATCAGTTTTTGTCATTAGTGACCAACTTCATCCTTCAACGTCATTGATCGTCTTCTTATGTGTGATATTCAGACATGTACTTTTTTTTTTTATCATGATTAGATGATCCATCATGTACTTTTAATTCTTTATACTTGTATACATATTGGATTCACTTGTGCTTGATATGCAGACATGCTTTACTTTTTCTGAGCATGGGTATGCCTACCTCAGGCAGCAGTTTCCTTCTGATCACTTTTGATAGCTTAGCAGGCTGAATTCTCGTAAAGTCCTTCTCAGTCTCGACAAGATTATTTCCATAAACTTAATACATTTCGGCCATCATGTACCCCTTCTGACCTTATATATTATGGGGAATTTGTTATAGCACCATTTACCACCCTTGGTATTTTTGATGCTTGGTTTATGGCCTAGGGCAACCCCTCCTTCCAGACTTGGTCCAAATATATTAAAAACAATGTTTTATTCCCTATACGCTACTTTGCCCTGAGATTAAAGGGTGTACACATAGGTAAGTCAATACCCAACCCGCGTATATGTGTTAAAACACTTAAAAAATTAAATTTCCTTAATTATGGGCGGAGTTCATGGGTTTTACCTATTGATTACCTCCTATTGCTCGTGGCCCAACTGTTTCCAAACTAAAAAAGTAATTGGGAGAAGTATAAATAGACTTCTATGGGAAGGCCTAAAGGAGGAGAAGAGATAGAGTTATTATACTGAGATTATCCTTGACTGAGTCTGATGAATCCCTGTGCCTCATGCACTTCCCCAAGCTTCAGGAAACTCTTGTTTCCTTGATTATATATATTCTCCCTCTTGCTTGAGATATCATGGTGTTGGTTATGGAAGAATATTGTTGAAGGCTGGGATAGGAAGAATCCGGAGGATGGTTTCGCTTGGAGCCGGAAGAAGAAGACTCAGGTGAATTCTCTCCATGTTATTTATAGCTTACTGCAATAAATGAAATGTTGTCTTGTTTCCGAAATTAACTATGTTTATGCATCATATTATGTTGTTATTCATATATGAATGTTTTTTGATGTATGATCAATCATTTGTTTATATTATATAAAGTCAAATTTCGTGAATATGCTTTACTTCTATACTGCTATGTATGTTCTAATTGAATGATTTTAAGGTTTGAAGAACATCGGGAGTTGCAGAGGATCTGAACCCTAGGGACCTACTCGAACAAAGGAAATCTGGGTACAATCGCTCTTACTTAGTTTGATTATATAAGCATTTTGCCTGAGTTGTATGAGTGTTTCTTGTGGTAGTTTGCTTTTTCTCTGTTGGGGTTCTAACCCAAAGCCCTTCCTTGATGTGTCACCTTAGCTCTAATACCATGTTGAAGAATCTAGGTCATCTGAGTTATAGTGAGATTCTTCTCACAATGATAACTATTTGTGAGGTAATTTTTGCTTTTTATTATTAGCCAAATATTCTCTTATTATTATGAGATCACATTCTCTTACTTCATCAAACAGTTACGAAAACAAAAGAGACAAGAACACAAGATGTTGGCTCTCAGCCAGGGCAAAACCTCTCTCACATAAAGAGGAAAACCCTTCTACAAATTTCTATTTTTGAAGCTTTAATTTACAAATGTCAAACCCTAAACCCTTGACAAGTAGATCCTCCAAGCACAAGAAACAATCTCTCTTTCTTTTTCCTTCAATTGATGCCTTCTTCTAGTTTGCACCTTGATCTCTTCCTTGACACTTCTTCCGCAACTGCAAAAACCCTAGGTCTCTTTTAGAGACCTCTTATTTGGTGTCCTTCTTTCCTTCTCTACCTCTCTTGGTAGTTTTCCTTCTCCTTGATACTTAGGCTGGAGAATGAGGTGTTTCTTGAGGTATGTCCTTGAGGTTAGAAGTTGATCCTCTTAACCCTTAATGTTTCTCTGATTTCTTCGCACGTTTGGCTGTTCTAGGGCACAAAATAGCCCTTCTAGCTTGCTCCTTTCTTTCGCTTGATATGGGACCCACTTCAATTGATATGGAGGCCTATTTTAGACATATTTTTAGCCCAACCGAAACTTCTTGGAGGGATGCAATTTATGACTTGTTGCAGCAGCAAAACATCCTTCTTTTTCTTCACACGTGTGATAGAGAGAAGCCCAAAAATAGTCCCAAAACTTCATATTTCTTTCCTCTTTTCTTCGATGCCCTAGAAGCACCTTTCTTGTTCTTTTTCACAACTCCTTCTTGCCTCTTCTCTTCGTTGATTTTAGATATCACTTGATTGTCTAATGATGAGGTCGAAATGCCCTATATATAGGAGTTTGTCCCTCCTTTTGGTCCGACTTGAGCTTGTGAGGCCGACTTGACTTCTAGTACACCAAATTTCATTCTTTGAGCTAACTTGAAGAGGAGACTTGTCCTTGTGATTTGGAGGAGCACTTTTGACACACATATTTGACATAATTACATAGGTTACATAGTGTAACATGCCCACATGGGTCTTCAACAATTACATTGGCTCTTTCACTTTCCTAGAATCACTTAAACATGTGCTTGACCAATCAAATGGGAAAGAAACCAATCCTTGATAATTACAAAAATAATAATTCTTTTCTTTTACAAGTAAAAAGATCAAAATTACACTTATGAAGATCGAAACTAGTTACACTTTATTAAAAAATATCGACCAAACTCACCACATTCAAAGCATTTGAACTTCAGGTCCTTGTTCTTCTCACCTCCATTTGAGTTTTGTCCCTGGCTAGGGCCTTTATTCACCTTTCCCTTACTGGAAAGGGCTACATTCTCCTCTTCCTTCTCAACCTTTGCCCCCCTGCTACTGTTGTTTCTAGTACCCTCGACAAGACTAAGCCTTAGCTCCTCCTGAGTGAAGTCACTCCATAAGCATTCCCAATCTGGTAGTTTATCTCATCTAGTAATTCCTTGAACGAAAGTTGTCTGCTCTTTAGAAAAAAATGTTTATAGAAACTCACACAAGTTCTTTGTCATCCAACTTCTCTCCTACAACTACTAGCTCATCAAAGACATTATGAAGTTTGGTGAGATAGGAAGTAACACCTTCACCCTTCTCCATCTTTGTAGTCATTAGATTCTTCTTGAGAATAATTTTACGATTATCTGATGGATCCTGGTGTAGCTTCACAATGACCTCCCACATGTCCTTTCTTGCATTCTTCTCTAGAATATGTGAGATAATATGATCCTGAATCCCATCTAGGACCATCCTCTTGGCTTCAGCCATATCCTTCTTGTAGTTAAGATACTAGATAAGATATGTTGGTTCATCTACAATTGTTGTCACAAACTCCTTCAGACCTTTCTTAGCCAACAAGAATAGCATCCTGTCCTTCTAGACACCAAAATTAGAATCTCTTTTAAGTCTATCTTGATCTCTAATACCTACTGCGACCATCTCACAAAACTCAAATAAATTGGAGACTAGTGGTAGAAATATCCTTCTCTTTCCTACTTGCCCTTCCTTCTGTTACTCGTACTCCCTTATGGAATGTGCAGATTGCCTTTGGATGTCCTTATTTGACTAATATACTGCCTTGATTTTCTCACTGAGACTACTCATTCTACCTTTTGGATGTATTTCTCTGTGAACTGGTGCATGAATTATAACCTCTGGAACTCAAACTGGCTAGTCTGTGAAACTCACTCTGGAAAATTAATTTGCTTGCTTCAACCTTCTATTACTAGAAATATCTTATCTCCTCTCAGAAATTGGAAACTAGAAATCCTTTAAGAATTTTGGAAATCCCCACAATGTGCTTTTCTCTTCCTACCTTATGTAGATCTGCAACTGCAACCCTTCCTACAAAAATTTTACACCCAGATATGCTCAACGAATAAACTGATCTACTCACCATAACCCTCTCTCTGATAAATCCATTGCATGTTTGAATTATGCTATGGGAAAATCAAAATTTTCCTGCACTCTGCCTCTGGAAATTGATTTTTTTGTCTAGTAATTTGCATTGCCTAGCTAGCCTACATAGATCTGAATACGTGCTTCAGATCTCCCTCTAAAAATGAACGATCTCTCTAATCTTTTGCCTTTGAGCCTTCAATATGATCTTCAATGCTATGATACCATGTGGAAATTCTTTGATTGCAATTCTTGAATATTATTCTCATAACTATTAACAATTTAATTGTTTACGACAATTAATGAATAATTTACAATTGCAACATTCACCATAAAATATGTTGTGGAAAATGAAATTAGGAACTAAGAAATATATGTAGACATAATAAAAATGCCACGAATATTTTTGTACTAACATCTGTGGAAAAACCTCGAAGGGAAGACTGTTGCAGCAAATGAGGGTTTATTTTGTTATACAACAATTTGGAAATTATTACAACTAGATTCCCAAATGGAAATCCTCCGGAAATAATTTGGCAAAATCAATTGGAGAATTTTTCTCCCTTCTGCAAATAATTCGACCTCTTCTGGCATGCTCGTACCCTCTCACTGGAAACTCAACCTGCTTGGAATTTGCACTGCCCAGGTTGGGAAATTTATACTTCTGAATACTCAGCTCTAATTAAGTTGTCAAAACTCACTCTACTTCTAGAAATGACTTGCTTTGCCTTTTGGGTGATCTCCTGTCTCCAGCAACTAAAACAATCTCTTTTTGGCAAATCGCACTGGGATTTTTGGTTGCTTGACATGTTTGCAAAATAATTTCGACCTCCATTTTCCCGCCTCTTTGACACTAGAAAATTGTTGGGAGACTGTCTATAAATCCTCCAAATTATTTTTTGCTCCCTCTATCTATGATGCTCTCTCTTTTTTCTCAAACTTTCTCCCCTGTTGAATCATTGCAACTGGGTAGCTCGATCTGCTAAGGTAAATCGCTCTCCCTGATCCAGGTGGATATTGGTAGCCAACCTCTTATTCCACTTGGACCCCCACCATTGTTTCTTTCAGTTTCCGTAATTGTAGCACAATTTATCTATTTTCGGTATTTTTTTGGGTCCTGAACATCCAGAGTCGTTTTGAGTCCCTAAATGATGTCTTTTTGGAAAACAGACAAACATGAGAGTTTGGTTGATGTTTGTAATTTAAAGTTGTATTACTTAGATAGATATTTCTAACGAGGTATCATACACGTAAAATGGAGATCGTATGCCAAAGGTAAGAACTGAGGAAGTTTATGTACTAATTTGCTCCAATAGGGCCCACAGACTATTAGCGCTTCATCTCCTAGGGTTAGGTTTTTGGATGTTTATGGTTTTCCATTGTTTTTCAATAATAAATATGCCTTTGATCCTCATTGTAACATAGTTCAGAAGACATGTAGCCACCACATCTTTTCTCATAGATAAGTTACCACCGCTTGAGATGATTTATTTCCATTCTGCATGTAAACAATTTTCAATACTTTGTTATTAATGAATTGAAGTTATGTTTCATTATATCTCTATGTTTATGTTTATATCTGCATTTCATTTCATTCCTTCATAAATTTGGATCGGTTGTGTGAGTGAAGTTTACTTTTTCTTTGTTTTTCTGTGCATGTTCCCAACAAGGTCAGGGTATAAGGAATTAGGGCTTGAATTGGTTGAACCTTTGCAAGACTGGCCTCAACGACCCTGACGACCTCCCATGGTGGTAGAAAATAAAGATGAGGGAGCAAGATATCCTTTCAAAATATTGGTCGAAGAATCCCTTGAGTGACAAAGGAACACGATGATGGAAACATTTTCCTAGATCCTTCAGTGGATTCCCATCGACCACGCATCTTCATTCAACAGTCAC
Source organism: Pinus taeda (assembly GCA_000404065.3). Lineage (NCBI taxonomy): Eukaryota > Viridiplantae > Streptophyta > Pinopsida > Pinales > Pinaceae > Pinus > Pinus taeda. The sequence goes on from APFE030905113.1 coordinate 102,873, forward strand.
TTCGGAGGCGCCACCCCCTTCAAGGTAAAAGTGAATGTCATTATCCCTATATTCGAAGGCTAAATAGATGTAGATGTTGTAGGTAAATGGTTGAATATGTTGCAAGGTTATTTTTGGTCCATAGTTTCTCCGATAGGGAGAAGACTACTTTTTCACTACTCAAGGTTGCCCCCATGTCAAGGAATGGTGGGAAACATACAATGAGAAAAGGGTTGAGGAACCCTCTCTGTTTATAGATGCCCTCTCTTGGAACTCTTTTCGATACATTGTCAAGGAACAATATTACCCCGTGGGGAGCCATAAGGACAAGTACGTATAATGGACCACACTATGATAGTAAAGGGACCAAAACGTGCATGAGCTCACAAATGTTTTTCATACTCTACGCATAAAGTTGGGTATAAAAGACTGAGCGAAATCTAGTGCTTAAGTATCGTATTTGTCTGCAAAAATACATTTAGGAAGAAATGGAGTTCCTAGACATCTACTCGCATGTACTAATACACTGCTAATATTGAACAAAAAATTAAACAAAAGAAGCGCGACTTTGGATCTGCGAATAAGAAGCAGGGCAAGAGTGCCCCCAAACTACAAAATAATGGTAAGAGCAAGGGTGGAATGACCCAGGACAACCCATCGAAGCCGCAAGAAAATAATGGCACCATGAAGACGAAGAATGACACAGGAAAGTGGTGTG